>JAUMHM010042135.1:0-15483 GCA_032362435.1 Melikaiella ostensackeni
GCGTGACATACTCCTGAGAAATACCAAGTGCAGTATATGGGTTTATTTAGAACCAATCTATTCAGATTATTCCATTTTCCAAAAAGAAAAAGATTATAATCCAAACCAATAATACATTTCTAAGAATTGCTAATGTAATCAAAATTTTATTAAAAATACTTATGCAGTTTTCCAAATCTCGCCGTAAACTGACATTGACTGTCGACAAGAGACTTCAGAGAAAATTTCATATTTTGGGAACTCATTTCAAACCACTTGTAGAAGAGGCGAAACAGTCGCTTTTTAACGACTTTTTCGTCCACCCTACCCCTCGTAAAAACCACATGTTCGAGGAAGGTCAAGAGGTTTCAGGAAAATTATTCGGGTCGTTTTAACCTCAAATATTAAGTATCAGAAATTAGTCCAATGATACAATAATAAGATAAACAATATTTTTACCTTCAAATATGAAATTCATAAAGGTATCAACATTTTGATATAAAAATACCTATCCTTGGCTGCACGTTCCCAGTAATACTCGTAAGGAATTTCCTTGATGATTAATTTAAAAGGAAGATTAGTCGGTAGTATTTCGAGCAAAATATCTCGATCCTCGCAGGTTGGAAGTTTCTCCAAAATTGGATTCTTTTCCCATTCTTTGACAATCACTCTCAAAGCCAGAATCTTGAGTTCCGGTATAATGTTTTCATCCCAGGATCCATTTTCACTGCAAAGTATCCTATTTTGTTCACGTGGTAGAGTAACCGTTTCTGCGGAACACCTAGGGGCATAATCATCATTATTCATAATATTTCTTGAAAGGAAACAAATTTCTACCCATTCTTTTCTTAGAAAATCCTTTCACAATCTTTCCTCCAGTTTTTTATAGAATTTTCTACCCATTTTTGCTTTGATCTCTCAGTTACAAGCTTTTTATGCATATTTCCAAATCTTATTTTTTATAAAAAATATGTTGTATTTTATATAAGATACAGGCCTGAGATATTGCATGGAGGCCTGGTAGGCCGCACATATTTTCCCCACATATTTTCTAAAAGTACAAAGTATCACATTTTTTCTTGTAAATTTTTTGAGTTTAACAGTTTTTCTAGAATTCGAAAACTGTTCAAAGGGTTCGGAACTCATTGGTATGGCCGTTACACCCTTACGATAAAATATTATCGGAAATTCAGTATAGGTCTGTAAAGATTTTTTTATAATGAATTTATCATTTTTCCGCGATTCTTAAAAAATCATTATAAGAAACTCAATGTAGAAATAAATAACGTTAGAATATTAAAAGAAGTGATGCAAAAAATATAGAAACTATACAAACGAATGATTAATTTATTTACTTAAAGTAGAATCTCAAGTAATTTCTACAGTTTTCAACAATTCCAAGTGAAATGAAAGAACTTACAAATTTTCAAAGAATTTTAAGGATTTTAAATTATTTTGAAAGACTCCAGAGAATTTCAAGAATTTTCAAAAATTTTAAGGAATGTCAAAGATTTTTGCAGGATTTCCAAAGATTTTAATCTCGATTGTAAGGGAAATGTAGAGAACTTTGGAAAATAAATGAAATAAAATTTCAAGTAATTTCTAGCGACTCCGAACATTTCAAGGGATTTTATCGTATTCCAAGAAATTTCACAAAATTTAAAAGATTTTATTGAATCTTCACAGATGTAAAAAATCAATGATTGATCATTCCCATACTTATGATTTTCATTCGGGAATTGATCCAAAATAAATAGTTTCTTTGTAGTTTGTATACTTTTAACATTAATTCCTTCAATACTTTTGTATTTCTTATTCCGATGCTGATTATCCTATAGTTGTTTTTTACATACGAGGGTATCTTGATAAGTAAGGTAAATTTCCCGCTAGATGGCGCCAAAATGAAATTTGTAGAACTAATTTAAACGTGGCCGAACCACATTATAGATGAAGCGCACTCCAGGCACCCAATTGAGGTGACCACATCGGATATGGTGGAAAACATTCATCATATGGTTATGGAAGATCGACGAATCAAGGCACGTAAGATTTTTAAGGTTGTAGGCATCTCCACTGAACGATTCTATAACATATTATATGAAAAACTGAAGGTTAAGAAGGTGTGTGCAAGATGAGTGCCGCGATTGCTGACTCCCGATCAAAAGCGCAACCGAAAAGACGTTTCAACGCAGTGTTTGGCGAAGTTTAATCGGAATCCGTAGGACTTTTTGCACCAATTTGTGACTGCAAACGAAACCTGGATCCACCACTACACACCCGAGACAAAGCAGCAGTCAAAGCAGTGGGTACTGCCTGGTTAAAGTGCGCCAAAGAAAGCGAAGACTGTTTTGTCAGCTGGGCAGGTGATAGCCACAGTATTTTAGGATTCTCAAGAAATTACCCTCATTGATTACTTGAAGAAGGGTAAAGCTCTAACAGGAACGTACTATGCATCATTGTTGTATCGTTCGAAAGCCGAGCTATAAAAAAACAGCCAAGATTGGCGCACAAAAAAGTGTTGTTTCATTAGGACAGCGCACCGTCTCACACCTGCGCAATCGCAATGGCAAAAATACAGGAACTGGACTTCGAATTGATTCCTCATCCACCCTATTCTCCAGACTTGGCACCGTGCGACTATTTTCTGTTCCTCAACTTGAAGACCTGGCTCGGTGGAAGAGATTCTCGTCCAATGAAGTAGTCGATGTCGTAAATGCGTATTTTGCAGACTTTGAGAAATCTAACTTTTCTGAAGAGATTAGGAAATTGGAATCTCGCTGCATTAAGTGTTTAGCCCTCGAAGGAGACTATGTTGAGAAATAAAGGCAAGCTTAAAAAAAAATTCTACTTGCCTTTCTACCAAACTTATTAAACGACCCTCGTAATAATTGTCGTAAGGGCACTTTGCAATTTTGCATGAAAGTTGTTTTTGTTCCTTTTTTCGAACTGAGTTTTTTGTGTTACTTCATTTATTTTTCAGAGTTTTTTAAAAATATGCTAATTATTTTTAATAATATAATACCAATAATAATTAATAACAATACATTTTCTGTTCTTAAGAAATTAAAACGGTTTTTAACCAGAGAGTGTTTAAAAAGTGTGAAAAAAATATATATATGTACAAGAAAAATAGAAAACCGACTTCAAAAAAGCGCTGAACAGCAAAAAATCGTTACTTGCAAAAGTATAAATAATTTTGAAGTCGGTGCCAGAAAAAACTGTCAAACTGAGGCGCCGAGTTCAGAATTATTTATACTTTTACAAATAATTATTTTTCATTGTTTAGCACCTTTATATATATCATCTTTTTAAAAGACCCTCCTTCCCCCCTTCGGTCAATAACTCAGGGCCTACTCACTTATTTTTTGACAATCTCTGGCCTGCTATGATAATTAGGGTATTGAAAAAGAAAGAATTACCTATAGGCTTCGAAAATGTTTTTCGATATAGTGTGAGGTATCCTCATTTTTTTCTGTCTTCAAGGCTGAATACAGAGTTAAATTTTACATTTGGGTAATAATTCGCTTCTCGTAGCAGTATTCCTTTTATACTGCATATCTTTTCATTTTGCGTGCTTACCATTTCTTATGACAGATATCAAACCAAGGAATCTTGTTCAATAGGGTCTATGGATATTCATTTCTGTAATAAAAAATGATGTATTTGGTGAAAAATGTAAAATTCTTCATAAACTTTTTTCAAACATCGAAATGAAATCTACTTTCTCATGAAAATTTTTTGTGCACTTGAAGAAACACCTTAAAAGTTCAAGAATCAAAAATAAAATTCGAAACTACCCACTTTTACGGCTCATTAGAGACAAATGTACAACAAATGTTCAACAAAAAGGAAAAAGAGGGAGAAAGAAAAGAGTCAACAAAACTAACATCTCCCTCTTTCTTTTCTCCGTCTTTTTTATACTACTGGGGACCAACATGTTTCGAAGCCAATTTAGACTTCCTCGTCAGGGGTAATTTATTGGAAAACAACAGGTACAAAAATGAAAACATAATAAGATTAGAAAATCATTATTACCTGAAAATAAAACAGAGATAATTGACAGCAATTGTTATTTTGGTACATATTTCATTCCTTGATTGAAATTGATTTTGACATAGGCGAACTAGTCTGAATAAAAACCAAAGTCATTTATTTCATTCTTTAATTAGAAATTGATTTATGTACATATATTCAAAATTCTGGCCAAAACTAAAGTCAATGTATCCAATTAATGACACCATCCCAAATTTTGTTTTATCTCGAAAATAAATTTTTTGTCTCCTTTGACGTAATAGCCATGTTTCCTAACATTCCACATGGCAGAGTTAAACTTGCCATTGAAAAAAGATGGGATATGATCAAACTTCATACTAAAATTGCGAAAAAAAAAAATTTCTAGATGCTACTGAATATGTTTTAAATTCTGTTTATTCTAAATTCAATGATACTTTTTATAAACAAAAATTTGGATCTCTGGCAGGCTCAGTCTTGTCCCCAATTATTGCTGAAATTGTAATGGAAGATTTGGAAAATGAAGTTTTTAACAAAATTAATTTTGAATTGGACTTTTATGCTAGATATTTTGATTATTCTGTACTGTTCTTTACATGCACAAAATGTGGATATCCTACTTAATGTACTTAATAGTATACATCCAAGATTACAGTTTACCTTTGAAGATCAAACAGAAGGTAGATTGAATTTTCTTGATTGGACCTTGATAAAAACTGGTGAAAATTATATTATTACTGATTGGCACAAAGAAACTATGTATTTGTTCAGGAAGGACACTAAATTTTTATTTTAATCACTCCATTCAAAACAAAATAGGAGTTGTAAAGAATTTGATTCATCTTAAATTATCGCATCCAAAATTCCATGAAAAGAATGTTGAATTACACTAGTTTACACGAAAAGTGTACCAGGAGAAAAAGGGGTTTTTAGACTAATTGTGGATCGCTGAAAAAGAAAATGACATTCATTTATTTCTCCAAATGAGCGTTTTCGAGATATTTGCAAAAAATGTGTTTTTTGGCTCTTTTTTCAATTACTGGCATCAATCTTGATAATGGTTAATCTAATTAACATAAACTGTGTCTCGTTCGAAAGGTATGATCTTCCACTTTCCGACTAGTATATACTGTCTGTGTTAATCGGATTACAATTTTTTGGGTTACAGGCGATGAAAGTAAAAAAAAAAAATGGAATTTCGGGACTTATTTGAAAATCATTCACTTTCAGTTGTTCCATTTTTTCGAATTTCATCGCCTATAACCCAATAAATTTTAATTCAATTGACATAAACAGTATATCGTCGGAAAGAAGAAGAACATACCTTTCGAATTATATGCAGGTCATGTCAGTCGGATCAACCGTTCTCGAGATTTATGCCAGTAACTGAAAAAAGAGCCACAAAACACGTTTTTTGCCAATATCGTGAGAACGCTTCTTTTGAAAAATAAATGAGTGCCATTTTCTTTTTCAGCGACCCAAAATTAGTCTAAAAACCACTTTTTCTTTTAGGTACACGCGATGAACCAAAAATTTTTTAATTAATGTTATACAAACAGATTCTTTTTCTCAACCATTATCCGATTGCCTTTATTGACAAACATATGCTTAACAGTAATAAGAGTAGTAGTAATAAGAGTAAAAGCAATAATCACAACAAAAACAATATACAGGATTACAGTAGATTCAATACGGTTGACCTACTTTATTTTGGGAAAATCTCATGTATCTTGAAATCAATGTCGAGAAAATTGGGATTACATACGAGATATAGTTCCTTTCAAAAGTAATTTGATTGTAAAATTGGGTCAAGATAAATATGAGAAACTTGATAAATAATGTGGGATTTACAAATTTAAATGTAGACAATGTGATGATGTTTATATAGGGCAAACAAGAAGGTCAATTAGAACAAGAAAAGAGGAACATAAAAATAATTTTCATAGAAGTGCAAAATATTATTCAGTCATGCATTATTTCAAATTGTAGTTGGGACAATATTTCTGGATAAAATAAAACTGAGGAAAAATATTTCGTTCACTTGAACGTTCAGAACTTCAGGTACATCCGAAAAAACGGATAGTCTCAAACTCTCTTTTTGATTTGTGAACTTTTTTGGTGTTATTTTTTAGTACACAAAAAATATTCATAAGAACGTAGATTTTATTTCGTTCTTTGAGAAATTTTAAAAAAGAAACATTAAGCAAAGATTTGTTCCAATCTGCAGGGTTGCCACCTACCCAAAGTTCAGAACGTTCAAATGAACCAAATATATTTTCCCAATTCTATTTCATCTAGAAACATTGTTTCCACTACAAATAAAAATAAACATCATTAGTTCCTTTTATAATTGGGTTATTCCGAACCTAAGGCACCACTATTTTTGCACACTTTCTAGTTTAGAAAGCAATTAATAAAAAATATCATTCATCTGAACGTTCAGAACTTCAAGCACATGGGTTGTCTATGAATACTTGAAATTTTTTTTAAGTGAGGTATTATTGATCAACTCAATTCACCAAAAGATATATATTTTATTTAAATATAGTTCACAAATTTGATAAAGTTAGTAATTTTTAGAAATGTGTTATGGTTTTCGATTTTTACTTTTTTCTATTTCGAAAAATGGCATAATCGGAATAAGTTGGTTCCAAATCAACCCACAAAACTAATATGATACACGTCGAAATAATACTTCCTTCTCTCTAGTGGAGGCTTAATCAATGTACTATTTGTATATGGCTTTCATACGCTAGTCTGAGATTTTCAATTTTCATTCTCGTGCTCGTTTTGTATCTGGCAAATTATTCTCTCGCAACGAGCAACAAAGAGAATATTATTCACAGTCGTGCCTGACGACAGGTGCTCGAAGGCTTTTCGCGAGTCGTGTCATCGTCGACGCAAATATAGAGCTGCTTTTGTAATTCGTAACAAAATTCTGTTGAACCACCGCCGTCCTTTGGAATCTTGTATGGAGTGGAATTTTTTTCCGTGTGTCATTCGAGACACGTGATAAATTATGATAATGAGGAAACATTTCGCACCATCTTGAATCTTATATTTTTCAGGAGAAGTGTCGCTGAAGTTCGCAACGTTTATAATCGAAAATATAATTTATTATTTTTTTAATACAGAAATAAATTTATCAGCAATGAAATAAAGTAATAAATTGTTTTAGACCCTAGTCACGCTATGACGACTATATCTTAGCATCCACGCACTCTCATGTATAAAAATTTAAGTTTTTAATTCTAATTTTCCTCTAAACGCTCGGTTCTTCGATTTTATTTCACACATTTTTTGTATTTGATGTCGGACAACAGCAATAAAAGTTTGATTCCAGTGTCCCTAACAAAAGACTGCTATTTAGACAAATTTATTAAATTTAAAAGATTTGTGATAATTGAAAAAATTCTAATTTTCCTCTAAACGCCCGATTTTTGGATTTTATTTCATATATTAAGGGTATTTGATGTTGGACAACAGCAAAAAAGTTTCATCCCAGTATCTCTAATGCCGCTGAAGTTCGCAAAGTTTATAGACGAAAGTATAATTTTTTTTTTAATTATGGAAATAAATTTGTTGGCGATAAAATGAAGTAATAAATTATTTTAGACGGAATTAACGCTATGACAACTACGTTGAAGCCATCCACGCACTCTAATGTATACAAATTTCATTTTTTAATGATAATTTTCCCCTAAACGCTCGGTTCTCGGATTTTATTTGATAAATTACTCATACATATTTGATGTCGGACAACAGCAAAATGAGTTTCATTCCAATATCCGTATCAGAAGAGTGCTATTTAGACAAAATTAAATTTAAAAAATTTGGCAAAATTGGATGATTATAATTTCCCCCTAAACGCTCGGTTCTTGGATTTTATTTTACAAATTACTTATACGTATTTCATGTCAGACAACAGCAAAATCAGTTTCACCGCAATATTCGTTTCAGAAGAGTGCTATTTAGGCAAAATTAAACTTAAAAAATTTGATAGAATTGGAAAATTGTGATGTCCCCCTAAACGCTCGGTTTTTGTATTTCATCCCAGTATCCGTATCGGAAGAGTGCTCTTCAGATCAAATTAAATCAAAAGAATTTGATAAAATTGGAAAATTCTAATTTCCCCCTAAACGCTCGGTTCTTGGATTTTATTTCACAAATTACTTATACATATTTGATGTCGGACAACAGCAAAAAAAAGTTTCATCCCAATTACTTATCGGAGGAATGCTATTTAGACAAAATTAAACTTAAAAAATTTGAAAAAATTGGAAATTTCTAATTTCCCCCTAAACGCTCGGTTCTGGGATTTTATTTCACAAATTACTTGTACATATTTGGTGTGTGACAACAGCAAAATGAGTTTCATCCCAGTATCCGCCTCGGAAGAGTGCTTTTTAGACAAAATTAAACTTAAAAAATTTGATAAAATTGGAAAATTCTAATTTCCCTCTAAATGCTTGGTTCTCGGATTTTATTTCACAAATTACTTATACATATTTGATGTCGGACAACAGCAAAATGAGTTTCATTCCAATATCCGTATCAGAAGAGTGCTATTTAGACAACATTAAATTTTAAAAATTTGATAAAATTGGAAAATTCTAATTTCCCCCTAAACGTTCGGTTCTTGGATTTTATTTCACAAATTACTCATACATATTTGATGTCCGACAACAGCAAAATGAGTTTCATCCCAGTATCCACCTCGGAAGAGTGCTATTTAGACAAAATTAAACTTAAAAAATTTGACAAAATTGGAAAATTCTAATTTTCCCCTAAATGCTCGGTTATGGGATTTTATTTCACAAATTACTTATACATATTTGATGTTGGACAACAGCAAAAAAAGTTTCATCCCAGTATCCTTTTCGGAAGACTACTATTTAGACAAATTTATTAAATAAAAACAATTTGATCAAATCAGGAAAATTTTGATTTTTCTCTAAAGGCTCGGTCCTCGGATTTTATTTCACAAATTATTTGTGATTGATGTCGGGCAACTGCCAAAAAAGTTTCATCCTAATAGCCCTATCGAAAAACTTCGTTTTAACTGGGTGGATCAATCGCTGTCTTCTGAGTGTGATATGGGAATGAAATTTATGTTGTTGTTTCCTGACATGAAATACAAGTAATTAGTGGTACGAAATATAAGGTATCGCGTTTAGGAGAAAGTTATCATTTTTTTTCAATTAATTTCTTTTTTTAATTTAAGAAATTTTTGTAAATGACAGTTTCCCGATAGTTTTTATTGGGATAAATTTTTGTTTGCTGTTATCCGACATCAAGTACATGTAATATACGAAATAAAATCTGACAGCCGAGCGGTTAGAGGAAAACAAGACATTTTTTTATTTTATCAAATTTTTTAATTTAATAAATTTGTATAAATGGCAGTCTTCCAATAGGGATACTAGGATGAAACTTTTTTGCTGTTTTCCGACATCAAGTACAAGTAATTTGTGAAATGAAATCTGAGAACCGAGCTTTGGAAGAAAATTAATTTTTTTTTAAATTTTACCAAATTCTTTTAATTTAATAAATTTTTCTGAATGGCAGTCTTCCAATAGGGATACTGGCATGAAACTTTTTTTGCTGTTGTCCGACATCAAATACAAGTAAATTGTGAAGTAAAATCCGAGAGCCGAGCGTTGAATTGAAAATTAGAATTAAAAAAGAAATTGTACATATCAGAGTGCATGGATGTCTAAAATGTAGTTGTCATAGCGTAATTACCGTCAAAAATAATTTATTACTTTGTTTTACTGCTAAAAATTTATTTCCGTAATTCAAAGAAATAAATTTATATTTTCGTTTATAAACGTTGCGAACTTTAGCGACATTCAGGGGAATCTTTATTTTAACTCTTACATTTATGTTCGTCAGAATATTTATATTAAAAGAAACTTTTTTTTATGAAAACATTTAGAATTAGTGGAAAAAATGACAATAATTCTTGAAAATTTTATTTCGAATGGAAATTATACAGCTTTAATAACTCAGTTTTTTAATTGTTCAATGTCGAAAAATTTTAGTTTGAAATGCTCAATGTAAAAAAATTTCAATGTAAAATGACTCAGTTTTTGAAGACGACATTCTTAGAACGTTCGGAATCTTCAGGCATTTTTAATTACGAGAGAGTGAAATGAAATTTTTTTGAAAACTTTTAAACTGGAAGGCTTTAAATTTTAATAGATAAAATTTTTAATTGGAAATCAACTTGTTTTAAAATTTTAATTACGGAATTTCGAAAAATTCGAAATTTTTCGATTTCTCCAGACAAATAATTTTTTTGAAAAATTAGATAGTATTTCAAGAAAAAACGGGTGTACTTCCGAAAAGCGCATACCTCCGATTAATTTAAAACTCCGCATACCTATGTATTTTGACGCGCTGATTACGAATATGATAGTGAAAATAGGCGCAAATTCGATTTTTATGGTGAAAACCATGAAAACCCCATGAAAATAATTGTTTCTTTGCGTTTATCTCAGTAAATAATGAATTTTTTCAAAAAAGCTTCAAACAAAAGTTGTAGATCTACTCAAGATACACCTTTGATGAATTATAATGTTCTTCTGAAAAACCAATATTTTGCGAGAAAAGTAGGAAAATGTTGGTACAAAGTGTAGAATTGCTTAAAATAGAACTTGTGGCACTCCTGTAAATGGTCACCGAATTAATGTAGGTCACATCCCTACCCTTTTCCAACCTTTCGTGGGGGGAAGTCGCCTCTGTGACTAGTCGCAGAAATAATGTAGGTCACATACCTTCCCCTTTTCCAACGTCTCGTGGGGGGCGGGAAGTAACCCCTCTGATTAGTCGCAGAAATAATGTAGGTCACATTCCTACCCCTTTCCAACGTCTCGTTGGGGGAGGGGGAAGGCGCCCCTAATACTGGTCACAGAAAGAATATATCTCACATTTCTGCCCCTTTCCAACATCTCGTGGGGGGAAGTCGCCCCTGTGACCAGTCGCAGAAATAATGTAGGTCACATACCTTCCCCTTTTCCAACGTCTCGTGGGAGGCGGTAAGTCACCCCTGTGATTAGTCGCAGAAATAATGGTCACATCTTTACCCCTTTCCAACGTCTCGTAGGGGGAAGGCACCCTTGTGACTGGCCATAAGAATAAATTAGGTCACGTACTATCCCCTTTCCAACGTCTGGAGGGGGGCGGGAAGGCACCCCTGTGACTTTTCACAAAAATAATGTATTCAGCCTTCCAGGAATTTTTCATATCATTTAAGTCCATTTTCTCAAAAACTATTAGTCGTAGGGTAAAAATGTATTGCACATAAAATATGTATACGAAGTTTCAAATTAATTGAAGGTATGCGCTTTTCGGAAGTATATCCGATAAATCATTTAAATTCTTGCAATTCCAAAGTGTTGTCTCCAAACTTTGAACAAATTCAAATTCGAAGTTAACAAAATTAGGGGATCTCCAAATGAGGAACATTTAAAATTGTACAATTCAAACTATTTTATTGCGAGACCATTGGAAAGAAAAATGGAGAATTTTCAAAGATGCTACGAGTATTACCATATTAACGTCCCACAGTAGAGCAGAATCCTAAAAATGCGGCAAAAAGTCATAAAATATTCAATAAATATGACTTTTGACCACGTTTTGACGATTTTGCTTCACTGTGGTCCGGAAATTTTAAATTTAATAACGGAATTTCGAAAAGTCGAAATTTTTTGATTCGTCTAGACAAATATTTTTTTGAAGAACAAGAAAAAATCTGCCTCATGTTCTTTAAAAAATCATTTGTCTGGACGAATCGAAAAATTTCGAATTTTCGAAATTTCCTAATTAAATTTAAAACTCCCGGACGTTAATGTTATGTAAGAATATCTTTCAAAAATTATTGTTTTAAAAATTCTCAATTTTTTTTCTGGAAGATCTCATAATAAAAAATTTCGAATTGTACAATTTTAAATGTTTTTTATTTGGAGATTGTTTAATTTTAAAAGCTTCGAATTTGATTTATTCAAAGGTTGCAGGCAAGGCTTTTAAATTGTGTAGTTTTAAATAATTTAACTTGAAATAATATCTAATTTTGAAGGTCTTGACATTAAAATTATTCAATTTCAAAGGTTCTCAATTTTAAATTGTATAATATTGACCTTTTGAGTTTCCATTTGTTCAATTTTAAATCTTTGATTTTCAATTTTAACTAAAAACTTAGTCGTAAGATTCGTTAATTTTTTTCTTTTTTAATACGACAAATTATAAAATGCAGTGATGGGAATTAACTAGTTCCTTTTAACTAGTTACTGTAACTAGCTACTTTTTTTGGTAATTATGAGAGTAACGAAGTAACTTTTGTAATTAAGTAACGATTTGGTAACTACATAGTTACATTTTTTTCAGTAACAGTAACTATAAAAATCGTTACTTTTTTAGTTACTTTCGAAATATAATTCACAAGTCTTTTTTACGACAGTCAATTAATTTTACTGCTTTTGCAACATTTTTTTTTTATTTTCACAATTCACATTGTGATGTCAGATTGGCATAGAGATTTATTAGTCCAGTATAGGAAAATTGCAATTTTACTCCCACTCTGGAATTCTAAATTTTCGAAAATCAATAGAAACACTTTTAGAAAGACAAAAAAGTTAATTTCAGAGATAAACATTCACTTATTTTCTTTGGAAATGAATTTTTTAAACTCAAAATTCAACTATTCTGGTTGAAGATTCATTAGTTTAGTTGAAAATTCATCTTTTTGGTTGAAAATCCAACTATTACTGGTTGAGAATTCATCTTTTTTTGGTTTAAATTATTATTATTTGTTTGAAAATTCAACTATCTTGTTCAGAATTCAACAATTTCAACAGAAAATTCTTCTAGTAGTTTGAAATTTTTTTTTTTTTGTAAAGAATTCTTTTTTTTTTTTTGCTTGAAATTTCGACAGATTTCTAACAGATACAAAATATAGCCATTTTTTTCAGGAATTTGAAATTTCGGCATTTTGAAAATTCGGGTTCTAAAATTTTGGTAATTATATAATTTCGGGAATTTAATAATTTCGGTAAATTGAGATTTCGGCATTTTTAAAATTGGATTTTTATAATTTCGGTAAATATACAATTTTGGTAAACTGAAATTTCTGAATTTTTTCTTTCTTTCCTTTGTAGAAAATTCATTTTTTCTTTAATTTAACTGTTTTCTATTAGAAACTAATGTATTTTGTTAAAAATTCGTCTTTTTGGTTGAAAATTCAACTGTTTTGTTTGATATTGTCTTTTTGTGTTGAAAATGCAACTGTTTGTTTAAAATAAAATAAAATAAAATCAAATGTCTTTTTTGGTTGAAAGTTGAACTGCTTTGTTAAAAATTCTTTTTTTTTGGTCGAAAATTTGTAATTTTTGATTTAAACATCAATTTTTTCAAGTAAAACTTGAAATATTCTACTTTTTTGTTAGACATTCACATTGTTTAGTTGAAAATTCAACTATTTTTTGAAATGATCTGTTTTCGAAAGAAAAATGTATGTATTTTTTTCAAGATTCATCTTCTTTGGTAGAAAATTAATTTTCTTGGTTGAAAATTCACCTTCTTGGTTGAAAATTCACCTTCTCGGTTGAAAATTCACCTTTTTGGTAAAAAATTAACTACTTCGTTGAAAGGTGAACTTTTCTATTAAAAGTTCACTTTTTTGGTTGAATATTCATAATTTTAGTTGAAAATTCATCTCTTGGGTTTAAAATTTAACTATTTTTTTCGAAAATTTGTTTGTTTTTTGGTTAATCATTAATTATTTAATTGAAAATTTAACTATTCCGGTTTTGGTTGAAAATTTATCTTGTAGTGTTTTATAAATATTATATCGGTCAGCAGTAACCTATGACTTTCATCAAAAATGATAACAGCTGTCACTAGACGTATATGAATGAAGTTGTGTAAAAATTAAATTTTATATATATATATATATATATATATAGTTCTAAAATACAAAAGTAACTCAAAAAGTAACGATAGTTACTTTTTTCGCAAAAGTAACAAAGAAAAAGTTAAATTTTGAATCTGGCAACGATAACGATAACGAGTTCCTCTTAAAAAGTAACTTACCCATCACTGATAAATTGTTCAGTTTGGAAGGCTTGAATTAAAAAATTTAAGTGACTCGGAAAAAATTTTAAAAGCCGGGAAATGACCGGCATTTTTTCTTTTTGATTCTTCAGTGGCTCCCTGTAAAATAAAAAAAAAACGAAAGAAACTAATTCTCCATCGAAATGGCCTTGGGCTAAACCTCAATTTCGTTGGAGACGTGGAAGAAATTTAAAGTGCATTAAATAAGGTCGAACTTCGCATGACGTGAGAAGTGGATATATTCATCTGAACTCACAATTAGGTTAACATTTGCAGTGGTAATGATACTCGTATTAAACGAGTCGGGGGATTCCTGCAATGAGCGAATTACATGTAATCGGCGAAGATAAATACGTGTTATTTGATCGATTAGCTCACCCGCGTGCGTGAAGATTGTGAAATATGATACGCAATTGGAACATTTTGTATATACGAATCGGTATCTGCTCGAGGGAAAAATCATGCATGTATATTTGGTGAGCTGGAAAATTATCAGTCACAAAATTCAGAGACTATTGATATATAATATTTATAAATGCAGAACGCGGAGAAGCTGCGATTTCGTTCTATCAGAGAATTATTGTTTTTTTTTTCCGAAAATAAGCGAACTTTCTATTCGGGAAACCCAATATCACGTCATTTGTTCATTTCTAATTGTTTGTTGAACGATCAACTCCTTTCAAATAAATTGCTTTCTCCTAGAGGAACCTTTGTGACGATGAAAATTTTCGAATTTTATTTTTTGATATATCTTGACATAATTCGACCCAAGAAGTCCGAAAATGAGGTTTTTAAAAAATGTGTGTGTGTGGAGAAAAAATTCGTAATTTTTGAAATATATGTACTAATATTTTAAGTACAAAATTCATTCATGTTGATGAAATGAATTTATTGAACTATATAAAACCTTCTATGACCTATGAAAAATAAACAAAAAATGTTAATAAGCAATAAAAAGAAGAAATAAAAAAGAAACAAATACTAAAAAACGGCAGTGAAATCGTCTTTACCATCTCTTCAGACTCTATTTAAAATCCAAAATAATCTTTTTCATCCTTTCAGACTCCTTTGCAATCCAAAATCCCCTTTTCCACCACCTTAGATTCCTCTTACTACCCAAAAACCCTTTTTCCAACCCCTCAGACTTATTTTGCAATCCAAAATCCTCTTTTCCGCCCCTCAGACTCCTTTCACAGACCTGAAACCCTTTTACGTCCCCTCAGACTTCTTTGAAAAAATCGCCTTTTTTATCCCCTCAGACTTCTTTTGCGAACAAAAATCCTCTTTTACACCCCTTCAGGCTCTTTTTGCAATCAAAAATCCCCTTTTCCACCCCTCAGACTCATTTTACAACCCGAAAACGCTTTTTCCATCCCCTCA
>JAUMHM010042145.1:0-15483 GCA_032362435.1 Melikaiella ostensackeni
AGTAAGGGGCAATGAGGGGTAGTGAGGTAAGAGGGTAAGAAAAAATGAGGGGGAAGCGATGAGAAGTAAGGGGGAATGAGGGGTTGGGAGGGGATATGAGGGAAAATGCGAAAAGAATAAAGGGAAGTGATAGAAGGAAAAGAGGAAATGAGAGTAAGTGCAAGGAAGTGCTGAGAGGGGGGGATTTGAACGAAACCCTTTTTTGTGCGCGCATGTCACCTACCATGACTAATTTTTTTATTTATAGTTTTTATGATACTTCACAATGTGAAATACAAGTTGATAAAAAGTACAAATTACAGGTGAAAGTCTTTGAATAAGATGATCCATAATTGAGTGATTTTAAGCTTTTGGAGCATTTGTATTAGAAGGCTCACAGTTGGAAAATTAAAATTTATCGAATACGGATCATTTAAATTTGATGATTTTCAAATCGAATACTAAAAATATTATTCAACGTCAAAACTTGAAAGCTTTTAGCTTAGAGTCTTGAAATTTGAAGATCTAATTTTCGATGCTCGCCCGTAGACTCAGCGCGGACGTTGAAGAAGAACCGATGTCTGACTATAACGGCACGTCATCACTAAACGGCGAGACTTTAGTAGGCGTCAATGATGCGAGTCTAGTAGGTTGTTCTTTTCCAGGGCTTGAAGTCTAACCTTTCAGTTATTTTCGCAAAAAAATTCTTTTAAGTCTTGAAGGAAGATGCAATCTTGTGCAAAAAGTTTTTTGAAATTCAGAGAGAACGAGGGGTAACGTGAAATTCAAATATCATTTATAATGCTTAACGTTCAGAAAATATGAACTAGACTTTTATGAAACATCGTATACGGTGATATTTGATGTTGCTGAATTTTAATCTAATTACAGAATTGAAACACTGCGAATCGCTCATTCAATATTGCGCATCTCAAAAGATACAAAAATGAAAAAGCCACTCATCATCCTAAAAATGATGCGATTAGGATGAAAAACAATTTTTTTAAGTTTTTGAGGTCGCTGAATTCGAATCTAAGCTCTAAATTCGAAAATTAGACATGGCGTATCCAATATGGCGAACTGAGTTTCGCAATTGTTGCGCTTTTCACTAGATTGACATTATAAATGTTTTTGAGTTCTCTGCTTTCAAAAAGCTCGAAATTCAATGATATAACATGGACCCTTACAGCGAATGTTAAAATTTTACAAAAATGAAAAAAATGGCTGCATTATTGTATTATTAATTAAAGAACCTGTCTCAAAATTCGAAAGCTCAAAATGCCAGACACAAAATACAGCTGACTGAATTTGAAACTTTCTGCGTTTTGTATTAGACTCACTATCTGAATGTTTTTAAGGTCGTTAAATTGAAATCTAACCTCTAATTCAATGATATAAAATGGAAAATCCAATACAGCAGATATTAAAATGATATAAAAAGTAAAAAGTCACTTTAAAATCATGCAAATGATGGTATTAGGATTTGAATAAATTTCTAACGGTTTTTTAGGTAGCTTAATCTCAATCTGGCCTCAAAATTCAAAAATTCAAAATAGCGGACCTTATATGGCAGACGATATTTCAAAATTGATGCAATTTTCATGAAACTCACTCTTTGAACGTCTTTGAAGTCGCTGAAATCTAATTTGAAAATTCCACAATTCATCATCTTTCATGAAAAGAAATCAAATCAAATTGTTTGCGAACTGCTGCTATATATTATATCCGTCATTTCGGATTTTGAAATTCTGATGCCAGATTCGAGGTCCGCAATATTTTTTGCATAGCGGAATAAAATTTTTTTTTAATGTAAAAATAGAGGATTCAGCTTGACGGATCGAATATGGCATCTTCATTCTTTGAAGGTAGTTTTTTTTTTGAATTGTTGAATACGAATTGATGTTGATGAGTCTTGTGAAGTTAATTGTTAGTTTATCTGAATCAGCTTAACTTGAGTAAATTCAAGCTGAAGAATGTGCACACTGGTATACTATTTACTGATTTACTATTATACTGAATACTCAAAGTTTATCAATCAAAATGGTAACTCACTAGATCCCTGTCAGTAGGGTGGAGCGACAAAAGTATTTTGTAATACGAAATTCGAATTGCAATTTGAAGAAAAGAAATTATGCGTGCGAAATTTATGGTGATTTTTTTGTGTATTGTTGTTGACTGGATGAAAGAACATTCAATTCCAATTCGGAAAAAAAAAATTTTCAAACTATCAATACTTTCTTTTTCGAATTAGACCGATTTATGAGAATAAATGTATAAGGGCGATAGTAACTGATGGCCTTTGCCCTTTGGACTTTGTAAAATTCATATAGTATATTTAAGAACTGAAGTACAGTCGATGCATTTCGCTGTAGAACCACAGCCTCATCAGGACAATAACAAATAATGGAGCATGTCATGAATATACATACATTTATGCTCTATTTTCGATGAAATACATTTTTGGTTTACTTATTTTATTTTTAAACTTACCGCAATGTATTTCATGGTTTTGAGATTGTTAATTTCCACTATTCTTTTTGATTTCACTGTTATAAATTAGTGTAAAAATATGTGTGACTATTGTTTAACAAACCTCGTTACCAGATCTTCACAAACCTGAATTCATCGAAAATCTTACCACGAAGCTAATACCAAAGAATGTCACGGATATTCTATCCTTAGGAAGTCAATTTGCGATGCCTTATAACAAAAACAACACACCGATTGCAGATTATATTTTAGGTATTGAAAACAAGCAATTGAAAATTTGAGAAGAAGAATTAAACTCACTCAGAGTGAACTTAACATTTACAATAAAAAAATTTCATCTCAAACATTGCATGGAATCCAAACAACAGAATGTTAGAATATAAATATTCGAAAACCTAAAAATTCATGAAAGACAATCCTCAATTATACTTTATAACATCTGATAGAAGTAGAAAAACAGTAATGATAGAAAAACAAGAATACAGCCAAAAAATGAAAACACTTCTCGATAACAAACAGACGTACGAAACAACAAAAAACCCGACGAGAGAGATACAAAAAAGTTTAAACACAATGGTTCAAGAATGGTTGGAAGAAAAATTGATAAGTAAAAAAACTTATCATCACTTACGAAGTACTAACGGTCGACCACCACTAATATATGGGACAATAAAATTTTATAAAAATAATAAACCACTAAGATCAGTAACATCATCCATTAGATCGCCTTTATACAACATTTCCAAATATTTAACTTCAATCCTGAACAAAATAACATCTACATCTACACGAATAATTAAACATAGTTGGAATATAGTAGAAAAAGTAAAACATAAAAAAATTCCAGATAACTCTACGATTTTCTCGCTAGATGCAGTATCAATGTTTACTAACACCGATAGAAACATTGTTTATGAACAAATATATCAAAAATGGAACCTAATAAAACAATATACCACTATACATTATGCACAATTTATTGAAGCAATTAGTTTCTGCATGGAAAATGCATATTTACAATTTGATTTCAAAATATACAGACAAAAAAGAGGAACCCCGATGGGTTCACCCATATCATCAGTGGCAGCCGAATTAATAATGCAAAATATAGAAGAAAAGATAAAATAAAATAAATGAATAAAATAAAACAAATCCTAAAGAACAAAAACTTGAAGGTTCTTTTTGTTATCGATACATCGATGATTCGATACTGTGTGACAAAAAAGAGCAAGTACTTACGATTCTAAATGAATTCAACAGAATCGGTGGATCTTTAAAATTTACTCTAGAAACTCCAAAAAAACAAAAACATTAACTTGTTAGATATAACTCTAATTTTTCAAAAAGGGTTCATCGAAACAGATTGGTATCAAAAACCATCTACAACTGGCTAAACATTAAATTATTTATTAAATCACCATTTAAACCATAAGGAAGGAAAAAATTTTTTCAATGTTAGACAGAGCTATAAAACTTTCAGAACCTGAATTCAACCCTAAAAATATTGTCATAGTTAAAGAAAATTCATTGAATAATAACTACCCGTACCACTTTATTGAAAAAACTATACACCAAAGGTTAAAAACATATAACAGTAACATCTCATAACTACACAGAAAGAAAGAAATTGATTTAAGAAGAATACTAGTAGTACCGTTTGTCAAAGAACTGTACGACCCAATTTTCAAAATTTGTGAAAAATTAAACATCCATACGATTTTAACCATTAAAAATAAATTACAACAAACTTTACTACATATACCAAAATTTCCCACACCAAAGTTTCAAAAAAACAAATGTTTTATGCAAAATAGCCTGTATAAACTGCAGACGAGTATACATAGGCCAAACAAAAAGACCCTTAAGGACTTGAGTATCTGAACATCGATCAGATAAAAACCATCATCGAAAAAAAACAGCACTTTGTAAACACATCACTGAATATACACATAAATTCAAGTTTTATGAGAAAAAATTTCAAATTTTATGAATTGAAAACAATGATCACAATAGGAATATTATGGAAATGTTTTACATTGTTAAAAATACGAACTCAGTAAACTTACGAACAGACACAGAGAACTTAAGTGTAATTTATCATGATTTAATCGAAACTTGCGGTTAAATTCCTTCTCTTACTACCGAATCCGATACATGCGCATTCACTGGTTCCTGACGTTAGTTCATACACTCCGAAAGTTTTTGGAGCAGCATAAAAATGTAGCTCTATATCAATTTTTGTATACTTATCATTAGTTTAAACAATAGTCACACACCTTTGCACAGCATTTTATAACAGTAAAATCAAAAATAATAGTGGAATTCAACAATCTCAAAACCATGAAATACACTTTGAAAAAATAACTCCAAATTCACTTTTCACATTAAGTGAGGCTATGAACACTTGAATGAAAAGATTTTTGACTTCTTAAATATGAGATCTACCACTTATTTTTGGCATTCTATTTGGATAAAAAGTACACATTGCGGTAAGTTTTAAGATAAAATTAGTAAAACAAAAATGTTTTTCATCGAT
This sequence comes from Melikaiella ostensackeni, assembly GCA_032362435.1. Classification (NCBI taxonomy): domain Eukaryota; kingdom Metazoa; phylum Arthropoda; class Insecta; order Hymenoptera; family Cynipidae; genus Melikaiella; species Melikaiella ostensackeni. The sequence continues at coordinate 5,006 of JAUMHM010042145.1, forward strand.
AATAGACTAGAAATGTATGTATATTCATGAAATGCTCCATTATTTGTTATAGTTCATTTATTATTATTACAGTAAGTATCGCGAATGAAATCTATCAGTTAAATCCTAATCTATGATTTTCGCATGTACAATCGATGGACTTAAATTTAGATTTCAACTTGAAATTTTCTTATTTGGATAATATTTTTTTCTTTCCTTTTATTTTATTTCTGTATTTTCTTCTTGTATTTTATGATTTTATCATAAATGCACTATCGTAGATAATTCTCAGTACTATCTTTCTTTTTCTAATTTAACACCTAATATAAGAAAAAAGGTCGCAGAGCTCTACCAATTAGTTTAAAAGATATTTTATTTAGATTTTAATACTATTTTGTAACTCATGAGAAGCCAACAAATCTATTTAATAAAAAGGTACTCTATGCAGACTCGAGAAGATCGCCTTCTGAGTCGACAGTAGAATTTACATTTGAGGAAAAGAAAGTTTTTTACTACAAAAATCTCACATCGGGGGAATATCGTCGCATACATAAATTCATTCGAGACTCAATTACATTTCTCATGCCCTGTAGAAGATCCCGGCTTCTATCTAGAATTTCCTCTCGTTCTTTTATTTCTCTATCTACCGGTTCGGAACCAGGAAAGGTGAAGGACAGGATAAAAACACTTTATTAAAGCTCCTTCTTGGCCTTTGGTATAGGACCTCAGTCGCGCAGGAAGTTGTGGAAACCTTCCTCCCATCTAGGAAAATAAGCGCACTTCCATTCTCCGGTTGAAGGTCTTTCTCCACGGAGAAGAGCGCCAGAGCGTTAGAAGTACAGAATTTTTATCTCCTGCTCCTAACCCTTGTGACTCCTAGTGAGCGAGCGGTTCTGCCCAGAGATGAATTTAGAGGCTTCACCCTTGACAGGATTGCTTGCTCCCGTCCTACGCGTCTGATCACCCAGCCGCAGACTCTCTCGAGGAGCTCGTGTTCGGCCTTTTTATCTGTCCTCCACGAGTCCCCTTCTCTCGTTCCACCGATGGTGGCTGGAACTCCGTGGCAATGCGCCTTGCTCTGGCCCCTGCGCCTCTAGTAGCTACTGACCAAAATCACCCTTGTTACTCTGGTTATCAACGCTCAGGGGACTTGCGCAACTCGCATGTCACAATATATTATATGAATTTCACAAAGAACAAAGGCCATCAATTACTATCACCTTTATACATTTATTCTTATAATTCTATCTTTTTCGAAAAACAAAGTATTTCTGTCTAATCTCTTACATACGTAATCCGAATAGTTACTGTGCCGCCCGTTCTTATGCCGGCTTCACGGTTGTCAACTCTTGACTGCTTCTATCCCCCCCTCCCGAGCGTCCCTTAACGCCCAATACTGAAGGACAGTCAGTGACGTATCAGAAGTTGTTTACATCGCGACTTTCTGGGCATTTACTCTCGTACGTTTAGAGACTATATATGCGGTCCTCAGTGTTGACGTAAAAGTCCTCACACGCAGTTTTAAATTTGGTTGAAACTATATTTGGATAGCGCCCATTACTGTGCCGACTAGACCCCGAATTTGAAATTAAAAAATGAAATCCGCTGCTTACGTTCAGTTTGTTTACTACTGTTGATTCAATTTGTGATCGTTATGATGGTGAAATATTCAGTTGCTCTCGCAGAAACATATCTTAAATTATATACTTCAATAAGAGAATGAAACCTAATTTTATTAAATGAGAAAAAATCATTCCCGTTAATTCTCTAGTGCCAAGCGGTTGAACATTCGGATTATTTCAAATATTGCTAAAGATTTCACAAAAACTTGAAGTATTTCGAAATATTTCAAGCGATTTTTGTTCTTTACAGTAATTTCAACGCATTCCGACAAATTTTAAAGGATTTCAAGGGATTTGAAAAGATTTTCAGGATTTTCAAATGATTTCTAGACACTATAAAGAATCGTAGAAGATTTTAAAGACTCTCATAGAATATTTATGAATTTTAATCGATTTAAGAAAATTTTGAGGGATTTCGAAAGATTTAATGCGTTTTCAATGGATTTAAAAATATTCCAAGGTATGTCGCAAAACTTTGGAGGGTTCCAATCGGTTTCAAGGAATTTTAAGGAACTGCAAAATATTTAAAATGATTTTATAGAGAAATTTCTGAATATTTCAAAATATTTCAAGAGATCTTACAGCATTTACAAAACGATTGCAAGTAACTTCAAACCATTTCGATGAATTTCACACATTTTCTAAGAGCTTTATGTGATCCAAGAATATTTCAAGAGGTTTCCAAGAATTTTTTTTTTATTTTATGACCTATAAAAGGATTTTACAGGATTTTTATGGATTTCAACTAATTTTAGACGACTTCAAGGAGTTAAGAGAGGTTATAACGATTTTTTAAAAGCTTTCAATCTGTTTCAAAATATTTCACGCGATATTACAAAACTTCCAAAGGTTTCAAATGAGTTCAGAAGATTTCTCTACAGATTTCGAGGAGTTTCGCAGGATTTCAAGTGATTTCTAATCATTTTAAAGAATTTTTATGGCTGACACAGCCTAATCTACTTGGAAAAAGTGGAAAAGTGACCTATTTAAACCGAATAAGTGACCAATTCTTAATCCAAAAAGTAACTGAAATTTACTTCTAGTGACAAGTGTGTTCTGATAATGTAACTAATGTTCTTTCAAATTTAAAAAAATTCCATGAAATTTATAAGAATTCCATGCGAATTTCAACGAATTCAGGAGAAATTCAAAAAAATTTAGGTTGAATTACAAAAAAGTCCAAAAAATGCCATTGATTTCAGTAAAATTGGAGTGAATCTAAAAGAATTTATAACAATGGAAGAGAATTCAAGATACTTTGATATTATAGGAATTTGAGTGAGTTGAACGAAATTTCAAAAATCAGAAAGTTTCCATCGAATTGAGTAAAATGGGAGTGAACAGAATGCAGGGCGAATTCTAAAGAAATTTAAGTGCATTGGGAAAAAATCAAAAATTTAAAAATCAATGAATAGAATGCGGACAAATTTAGAAGAATTTAAAGGAAATGAGAAGAATTGGATGAAATTTATGAAAATTCAAGTGAATTGAAGACAATTCAAGACAGTTTTAAAAATTAATTGGAATAATGCAATTTTTAGTGAATTTAGGAATATTGAATGGTCTTCAAACAAAATTCTTGAAATGCCTAAAAATTTGAGGTGGGTTTAAAGGAGTTCAGAGTAAATTAAAAAGATATATAAAAAAATATGAAAAATCCATTGAATCGAGTAGAATTGAGTGAATTTACTAGAATTCTAAAGAATTCAGGGAAACTTTAAAGAAATTCAAGAGAAGTCCAAAATTTTTCTTAGATTCAAGAGAAACTGAAACAAATTTCAAGTACATTTCAAATGAATTCAAATGGGTTAAAACAGATTGAAAGAAGTTCAAAATATCACATTGATTTCAGTAAAATTAAAGTGAATTAAAAGAATTCAAGGGGTTTCCAGAGAATTCGGTGAAATCTAAACGAATTCCAGATAAATTTAAAAAGGTTCAGGTGATGGAACAAAATGTTTAAATCCCATCAAATTCAGATAAATGGGAGTGAAAAGAATTAGTGAAAAAGAATCTAATGAAATCCATAAACATTCATTGTGAATTAAAGTCTTCAGAGTGACTATGGTGCAAGTTATAGTGACATTATATTTAAAAAATGACTAAAAAGTGATTTGAAAAAAAGTAGCAAAAAGTGAGTGTGTGGCAGCCCTGGGATTTTCGAAGAATTTTTTAGGGATAGGAAAATATTTTTAAAAATTTGAATGGGATTCAAAGGATTTTGAGTAATTTCAACATAGATTCAGAAGATTTCAAGGCATTCTAAGGAATTTCGCAAGGTTTAAAAGGATTCAAAAGAATTCGAGAGTGGTCAAACCTTCATTTAATACTAAGGCATAAGTATTTTAAGATAAAAAAATGTTTATATTTGTATTGTTTTTATAGGTGTGGCCAGTGAACCATTAGTAGCTATTTTCCGATATATTAACATGTTTTAAATATCAGAACTAATAAGTGCCTAATTAATTAAGAATACGTATTTTTGAATAATTTAGATCTTTTTAGTACGATACAACTTTGTATATTTAAAATATAGAAATATTCTATGGATGGCTACTACTGGAACAAAAGTGGTCATAAACGGTGCTACTACCCGACATTTTTTTATATAAATTGGGTGAAAATAAGAAAAAGGACAATAATCGTGCGCATAGCGCACATATTTTCAAGTTCAAGTAAAATTGTTTCTATTTTTTTTCAATAATCGAAAACAAAAATACAATAGCAGTGTCGGTGAGTATTAGCTGTCAATGGGTTCCGTCGCGTATTTGAATGAAGGCAAGGTTCCTTCAGTCCAGGCCTGTCCAGGGAGGAAAAACTTGCTCAAAAGTCACATTTTACACTTCCATCACCATATTGTTAAATATTATTGAATATTGGTAAATGTTTCATTCTTCACTAATTGAGTTGGTTTAAAATTGTTAGATATTTTTCATCAGAATAAATCATAATGATCGAAAACACTTATTGTGGGGGTAATACTTCGCAGATTTGCATGTATATTCTATTAAAGATATGACACTATTAGAAAAAAATTTGAAAAATGTCAATGTATCCAAACTTTGAGCAGAAAGTGCAGTATAAAATTGTATCTCAGATATATTGAAAAATTTTGTATAAGTACAAGTATAATTTCCAAAACGAGTATATTTCGTGCTCCCCAAACATTTTCTGCACTTTCTTAGGTACAGCTGAGCCACTATCCTACAACTTTTTTACAATACCAAAACTTGGTGAAATATTAATAACCCAAATTTCAATAGGCTCTATTAGCTTCATTAGATTATGACGAGAAAATGAAAAAAAGATAGTATGAAGTCGATTAATATCTTCAATCTCAGTCGAAATCTAATATACTTTTGTATGCACTTAAAGACCGAAATTACCGGGGCTAAAAGACTGTCAAAACATTAACTCTTTCCAAACCTCCTACCAGACAAGGTTTGACAAGAGTAAAAGATTTGTCGCATGTTTGATAGTTCCCCAATCAATTACCCTAATTAATTTCTTCAACCAATCAAACAAGAAACTTTCATCATTTTGTTTTGCTGGAAATAAATTGGTAACTTTTGATAGACCAATTTTTACCTCGACTCCAACTCTCAGGGTTAGGTTTTGGAATATACCTCTAAAATTTAAAGGAGATTGACCATTTCTAACAAAGGATGATAGGCATCAAAGTTGGCTTGTTTTGTACGCATCGCCTGGTATATCAGACTCGTGTTAACACTGTTCTTTTGATTTTAACGACTAAACGTATGAACAGATTCTGACGAAAAAGCTAGGAGGCAGAAAATGGTTATTATCAGGTCAGCCCATAAGTTCGTGCATATTCTTCAACGTCGAGTAAGTGACTCATCCATTGCCTAATATTCCGCAAATTTGAATATTGCTCAGTCTATACCCAACTTTGGTGGAGAGTAGAGGGTTCGAAGCATTTCTAGTGATGGAAAATTCTGACGATACAAAAGACATGTTCCGCACTTTGTCTTCAAATGTGGGGAAAATACTACTTAAGCCAAAGAAAAATTGAATATGGATCATGGTGAAAAATTCATTAGTATAAGAGCAGTGCCAAAGTGATCTGAAATATTTAAAAAAGATGCAGATAGTGTGGAGGACTTGCCTCGTTGTGGTCGGCAAGTTGAGTTCAATGATGAATGAAAAAAAGTTTGGTTGAAGCAAAACCATATCTGACAATGGACGAAATTGCAGGAAAATAAGATTCATCTCATGGGACTATTTATCGTCATCTGCACGCTATTGGTAAAGTGTCAAAATTCGGAAAATGAGTTCCTCATGAGTTGTTCGAAGACAATCGTTAGTACCGAATTAACGTGTGCACATCTTTAGTCTCTCGTCAGTATCGGTGTCCATTTTTCGATCGTATTGGAAAGGAAGATGAAAAATGGATGTCGTATTATACTACTATGAGGAAAAGACAGTGGGTGGACAAAGAGAAACCAACAGAACCCTCACCAAAATCATGTGTGTTTGGTGGGATGAATCCGGTATTACCCACCACGAATTCTTACAACCCGATCAAATTGCAACTGCTGCAAATTACGCTGGAGAACTTGTAAGACTAAACTCAGAAATGATGAAAAACCGTCCTGCTTTGGTACATAGGAAGAATGATTATTTTATCATGATTATGCCAGGCCCTATTAGAAAAAAATCATTTTGTGAGTTTGGTGGGATGAATCCAGTATTATCCACCACGAATTCTTACAACCCAATTAAACTGTAACTGCTGCAGCTTACGCTGAACAACTTGTAAGATTAAACTCAGAACTGATAGAAAAACGTCCTGCTTCGGTACATAGGAAAAACGATTATTTCACCGGGATATTGCCGGACCCTATCAGAGAAAAAATCATGTTGTGCATTTGGTGGGATGAATCCGGTATGATCCACCACGAATTCTTACAAGCCAATCAAACCGTTACTGCTGCATTGGTTAGTTCGTGTAGGGTCCGACAGTGTCACATAGCATGTTTGAATCCCCAATCGACGAGATTGCGCCAAAATTAAATTCATCTCATGGGACTATTTATGGTCATCTGCACGCTATTGGTAAAGTATGGAAACTTGGAAAATGGGTTCCTCATGAGTTGTTCGAAGACAACCGTTAGTACAGAATTAACGCGTGCACATCTTCACTCTCTCGTCAGTATCGGTGTCCATTTGTCGATCGTATTGTAACGGGAGATGAAAAATGGATATTGTATCATACTACTACGAGGAAGGGACAGTGAGTGAACAAGAATAAAGTAGCAGAAACCTCACTAAAAGTAGGACCCTATCAGAAATAAATCATGTTGCGTGTTTGATGTGATGAATCCGTTATTATCCACCACAAATTCCTACAGCTCAATCAAACTATAACAGATGCAGTTTACGCCGAACAACTTGTGAGACTAAACTCAGAAATGATGAAAAACCTCCTCCTTTGTTACATAGGAAGGAAGTTTTATTTCACCGGGATTTCACCATACAGCAAAACTAGTCACTGAAAAGTGAAGGAATTCGATTATGATCTCATACCTCATCCACCATATTCTCCGTATTTAGTACCGTCTGATTTCCACTTGTTTCGAAGTTTCCTCACAGAAAAAAATGCAGTTCAAGAGAGGACCTAAAAAAGGCAGTATACAAGTATTTTGATTTCAAACACAAGTGTTTTTACAAACAAGGCATCCATATGTTGTTGAAGAGATGGCAATTAGTTATAGATAACGATGGAAAATATATAAGTGATTGACTGAATACACTCTGTGTTTTTTGTTTACTTTTCAAGTGTTGAAAAATACGCACGAAATATGAACTGAACCGATATTTAGGTGTGATAAAAAAGAACCAGAATTATTGGTCATTTCATTGTGTAAATAAAACCAGGGAAAGCATTGCATTTTAGCCAAATTTGGCGCGTGCTTGAACAGTGTTTTATGGTATGACTGGATCAGTGTGAGCACTTCAATGCGTTATACTGCTCGGAGTATACACCTCATCAAGAGTTCTCTCGACATAACCCTAACTTTTTCGATTTCCTTCCACGTACTATAAGCGGAAATTTTTGACGCCAAGGGCAAGATGAGAACTACCTTAATCCCTTTTGTACTCACTTTTGCTCTTCTTCCGCATCCATCACTGAAAAATGAGTAGATAGAGGGAATTTCCAATTTAGCGATTGGTATGTGCCGAAGACTTTGCAGATAATGCTTTATAGGAATACAAATTAAAAATTTTGTTTAATCCCGTAGAAAGTGATAAATGTAAATGTCGAAGGCGATACAGAATATTTTCACCAAAATATGCTTGTTTTCACGATTCTAATTGTCATTTTATTCTCAGCGGAGTAAAAGTACTTTTACCCTGATGATGCAAGAGCAAAAATGAATTTAGCGTGTTGTTCCTTCAATAGCGCTATCTGGCACCCTTCCGGAGAAGCGTTAAGGAAGTTCCAAAGTGACAGGCTCTTTTGGCGTTTAATGTTCCCATAATATTATAACTTTAATCTGTCACAAATCGGCTTTTTGACATGCTTCACAGGCTTAAAAAACTCTTATCTTAACTGCAGTTGTTGCAAAAATCATCGTGTGCATTATGGGATCAAAGCGGTGTTTTGAGACTCGTCTGATTGCTCCCATCGCTTCGCTTGGGCGGCAAACTTCACAGTTCACACTATCCAATCAGCCGATTTTGTCCCTTAGCGCACAATATACTATTTATTGAAATTAAACTTTGAAGAAACTATGCAAAAAGATAAAGAGCTTAGTTTAATTCCGGATCCGTCAAGGAAGAATAATTTTCTGTGAAAATTATGATGAATCTCTATTATTAGTAGCTCCATTTCCTTCTGCAAACTAGTTATAATCCGTCCTTGTTAAGAAAGGTATACTTAGTCATTTTTTCGTAATAAAAAGAATGGTACCTTCTAGAAAAGCTCTTCGTTATGAAGTCGATAAGAGGTACCTACTGGAGAAACACTTTGTAGCCACCTACTACCTTAATAGAGACTTAAATGGTAATAGCACGATGGTCGTCTTGGGCCATGGCTTTGTACTGTGAACCAATTAAGAGGCCACCTTTGTGCTACTTTTTCTTTCGCTTCCAATTTCAATCTTACAGTAATGACTGCCCTATTCAGCTTTCCAATTTACATTATTTTAAATAGAACTCAATTTAATTGAAATTCGCAGCAAAATTTCTATTAATAAACCTTAAAACATACCACTATCCACTGTTCATTTGTATGGTAATGTGACAATCATCACGAAGCAAAAACATTCAAACTTGTACACTTATTGATAATTATCTTGAGGCTAAATTTTGTACACTCATTTTATTTCTCTTTTTAAGACATCTGAATTCTTACGCATCAATTGATTGCAAAATGTACTTATCTTTTTCGTCAATGATATTATTTGGGAGGCAATTTTTAAGGGTTTCAAAAAATGAGAAAATAATTTGATGAGAGTCTGACTTCGTAATGTTCTTTACAGTTCTTTAATCAATAGAACACGTAAGACATCGCTGTTTGAAATTGCATAATTTTTAGGGATTTGCAGGCGAAACCCTCATAAAATGTTTCAGTTGAGGAAATATGATTTTTTAGACCACGATGCTGAAAGCTTTTCTTATAGTCTGATTTCTTTCGGTAATAGCTCAAATTGAAGCTCATTGTATCTTGATTTTGATAGAGAATGCAATTTACTATATGATAATTTCAGTTTTTTTGTTATCAGTAGTTAATGACTAAGATTAATGAGAAAAAGTGGAAATTTTGTTATTAAGGCCACTATGCTAGAAGCTTTTCTTTTAATTCGATTTTTTTCGGAGGTGACTCGAATTGTCGCTGTTGGTATGTAAGTATTCTATAAAGAAGAAAATTCCTATCTGACATTTTTCGTTTTCTCAAAACAGGGTCTAAAAAGTAAGAAAAATTGGTTTTTCGCGCCACTATGGTGAAAGATTTCCTTTAGTCACATTTTTTTACGGGGTCGGCTCAAATTGAAGCTATTGGCAACTAGAGCTGCGAATGAAAAAAAATTCTATGCCATAGTGTTGGCTTTTTGTTATGAGTAGTTAAAAACTAAAAAAAATTAAGAAATTTTGTTTTTTACATCACCATGTTGGAAGCTTCTCTTTCAGCGCGATTTCCTTTGTCAATATCTCAATGTGAAGCTCTTGGTATGTATAATTGCGATAAATAATGGAGTTTGCTATATCATAATGTCGTTTTTGTCATCAACGGTTAAGAACTAAGAAAAATGAGAAAATTTTGTTTTTAAGGCTACTCTGCTGGAAGCTTTTCTTGTAGACTGATTTTCTTCCGGGAAAGCTCAAATTAGAGCTCTTTGCATGCATTATGCAATAAGGACTAAAACTTGATATGTTGTATTCTTCATTTTTCGAAGATAGTGATTGAAAAGCAAAAAAAAAGGAAATTTGGTTTTTTACACCACCATGCTAGAAGCTCCTCTTTTCGTCCGATTTTCATTGGTAATGTCTCAAATTGAAACTCTCTGTATGTATAATTGCAATAAAGAATAAAATTCACTACATGATAAGTTCGGTTTTTGTTGACAGTGGTTAATCACTAAGAAGAGTCAGGAGATTTTTAAATTATGTTTTTTACACCACTATGCTGGAAGCTTCTTTTTTAGTCCGATTTTCTTTGGCGATGGCTCAAATTGAAGCTCTTTGTATGTATAATTGTGATGAAGAATAGAATTTTCTATATGATAATTTCGGTTTTTTGTTGACAGTGGTTAATCACTAAGAAGAGTCAGGAAAGTTTTAAATTATGTTTTTTACACCACTATGCTGGAAGCTTCTTTTTTAGTCCGATTTTCTTTGGCGATGGCTCAAATT
>JAUMHM010042200.1:0-15480 GCA_032362435.1 Melikaiella ostensackeni
GAAGACATAGGCATAAGTTTTGCATGGATATTTAATTTTTATAATCTGGCACTGAAGAGGGCCCCTATCCGAGGCTGGAACGTTTGCCAAACTCATACTCATATAATTCACTGCATGTTATATCACATAATTATAAAACCCTATTGCCAATATAAAAAGTTTCTGAAAACGAATTCAATACTTGGGTCAATAAAAAACGACATCTTTCAAAAAACCAGTAAAGATGTCACTGAACGACAATAGATGGTGTAACTTTAGGCTATATACGTATTGCGAATTGTGCAAGTCGAAACTCGCTTATGCGAGATTTTATCTATATTATTTCAAAATCTTTGGAAGAAAAACATACTTAGTTCATTCCCGGAACGAGTTTTCCTTCCATTCCTTCGATTGGGAGTACCATACATGAATGCAACAAGAACCTCAAACGGGATCCGTGGAAAGTTGGCCCCAAGAAGTTCAAATTTTTCAGATTTTCTTTTTGCATACGTTTGTACGTCGTTTGCACTGTTTGTACATCCAATATTAGGTGCAAGTCAATTACGAGGAGCAAATTAAAATTTCGTGTCATCCCCCTGAAGTTTATATATTTAAAATTTTTTTGTAGGCGTTTGTACGTCGTTTGTACTGTTTGATCATCCAATATTTTTGTTTGTATCCCCTTGATCACCAAGCTAGGAGGAAGCCTACGTCCTTTTTACGGTTATTATTAATTTTTCTTATGATTAATTTTTATATTTGATTAATTTTGCTACAAGTTTATGGGAATTTTGTTGCAAGTTTACCATTTATTTTGAGTTTAAAATATACTTTAGAATTTTTGCATGTTCGCACATCCAACTTTTAAATTCATGAGCCAACGGAAATATCCAATTTAAAGAAAGGCTAGTTAGGCCAGGTGAACTTTTGTTGGCCAGATCATCATCCAAATTCAGCTCTTTCAGGGGACTCAAATTATTCGTCTGAATTCGTACGAATTTCATGAACACCGCGTCATGTTCATGCATATTCACAAAACCTAAACCTTACTTTAATGTCGAAAAAATCGAGCAACTAAGCTTTGGAAGACCCGAGAATTTTCTGCCACACAAAAAAATATATTTGAAGCACCTTAAAAACTCATCTCTTGTTAATATAACAAATGTTATCTTACTAAAAAAGAGCATTAGAAGAGAAACACAACACCGAAAACTCATTTTATCGCACCTTGGTCAAAAACTTCAACATCTAAAAACAAAAGTTATCGGGTCCTGATCATGCCAAATCCTGGCAAGTCACAGTCGCGGCAAGTCACATTGCGGCATCTCTCATGCGGAGAAATCACACCAGTCACTCGCAAGACATCAAGATAAGTCCCCAACCCCACAGCAATTAACAGCAACATTAAAAAACCACCCCTGGTTAATAAAGTGAGCCCCATCTCAGCTGCCTTCAACTAAAACAGTCAAAAAAATTTCAGATTAAAATAATCGCAACAGTCACCTTCATAAGACTTTAGTAGATATTCCCAACCCCCTACCCCTACTACATTTAGCGCTAAAATTGCGGTTTGTATCGTGGGGAGGCGGTGAAGGGATCAGTGGAAGTAACGTTACGAACAAAATTGAATTATAAGTGTAACAAACTTGAATAATACATTTTAACAAAGTTTGCGAATTTTGCAGAAAATGACCCTGCAATGGTAGAATTCTATAATAACTTGATAAATTAAAAAATTACTTTCATATTTCAGACTTCACACTCTTTCCTCTATTTCCCTTTCTTCGATAATTTTTTTTGCCCCTGTTTTCAAGAAACTTTCCCTTTTTCTCGTTATTTACTTACATGCAAACTAAATTGACAGAGCCCATTAATAAAATCCAACTATTTTTGGTTAAATGTTAATTTTCTTGTTTGGGAAGTCTACTATTATATTTTTGGTACGAAAAAGTTCGGAATTCATCTCGTTAGTTAAAAATTCTGTTTGGTTGAAAATTTATTCATTTTATTGAAAACTCAAATATTTTGTTAAAAATTAAATTTTTGGTTAAAGATTCATCTCTCTCGTTGATGAATTTAACTATAGTGTTGAAACTTTGTTTTATTTTTGATTGGAATTTAATTTTCTTCATCGAAAATTTAACTATTTCATTTTTTCTTTTTGTTTAAAAATGCAACTGTTTGGTTGAAAGTTAATCTGTTCCAATTGAAAATTCATGCATTTTGTTGAAAAATCGTCGTTTTCGTTTGAAGATTCATCTCTTCGGTTGAAAATTAATTTTTTCAATCGAAAATTTAACTAATCCTTTTTTATTTAAAAGTTTATCTCTTTTAATCAAAAATTCAACTATCTGGTTGAAAATTTATCTTTCTAATTTGAAAATTCAACTATTTGGTTGAAAATTTATGTATTTTGCTGAAAAATAATTTTTTTGGGAGTACATAATCTTCTTGGTTCAAAATTCATTCTTGTTGTTTAAGAAATCAACTATTTGATTGAAAATTAAACTATTTATTTGAATATAGAACTATTTGGTATAAAGTATACTCTTCTGTTGAAAAATCATATTTTTGGATTGCAAATTTAACTGTTTGGTAGATAATTCATCTTTTTGGCTTCAAAATTCAACAATTTTGTTGAAAATACGTCTTTTTGGTAGAAAATTCTTTTTTTTCTTTTGAAAATTTAACCATTTGGTTGACAGTTTGTGAGGTATCAGTTGTACGCCCCTGTAAGAATATAACCGAGAATGCTTGACAGTTAGAAGGCCTCAGCATCAGGCGACTCTAAAGCACGCAGTTGCGATACCCACCACCCACACTAACCATAGTGAGAGGGGATACGCGAGCATAAAAGCCGGATGCTGAAGCCAAAACGTCATTCGGGGGGCTCGCGAGCGAGCGAGGTGGATCTAGGAGATCTCGGAGACAGGCCAAGGTTGTACTCTGGAAGCCGCGTGTTGTTTAATCCTTGTTTGTCGTCTCACTCTTATTCTAAGTCCGAAGATAGAGAATTTAAGTATTGTGAGTTGGGCTAAGAGTTCTCTTGATTTGCCAAGGCAGAAGAGACGAACAGGCTAGAGAGTTATACTGTCGAAACCGAGTACGTAAACTGTCTTAGGGTGCGCACGGTTGAAGTTCCTTGAGAGGTGAATAGATTTGAAAACAGCGACAATTTATTAAATGTTCGAAATAAAGAAATGAAGAGAATACTCTAAAGGAGATTGTGCAATCAATGTATCAATTTTAAACATCGATTTATGTTCAAAATATAGAAAATATCCGCATATATATGTATATCAAGATAAATACCTTTTATATAACACACGATAGATAGATAAAAAAGAAAAATAGCTCTTATAATTAACGACTTAGATGTAGTAAAGCTAGACTGAAAATTAGGAGTTTACTTCTAAGAATAGCATAGGCTAGAAAATCCAAATATCAGCAAACCCTTTTCGATCACTGTATAAGCATTTAGATATGTGTCTTTGAATAAATATCACTGAAATTGTTAAAACAAAAACGAAAAGGATGTTTATTTCTTCTCCCGAGTCAAATCACAGATAAAATAAAATAGAATTAATAAACTGAGAACCTTTCAAGTTTAATCTTGTACCAGATTTTTCAATTTTCCAACCAAAGAGACGAATTTTCTACCAAATAGTGGACATTTCTACTCGAAAATATGAATTTTCAACAAAACAGTTAATTCACAGCCAAATCGTTGAATTTTCAACTAAAACCATGAATCTTCAAGCAAATAAAGAAATAGTTTTTCACAAAGTAGTTCCAGTGTAAATCAAGTAGTTGATTTTTCCACCAAAAAGATGAATTCTCAACGAAACATGTGAAACTTGATATTTGAAACGAAAAGTTTTTAATTTTAGATAAAAAATGGTTAAATTTAGCCAAAAAAGACTAATTTAAAAAGAAATTGTTCAATCTGCAATCAAAACACATTAATACTCAACCAAACAGTTGCCTTTCTAACCAAAAAAGATGAAATTTCGACCAAGAAGATTAACTTTCTACATAAAAAATGAATTTTTAATCAAATAAATGAATGTTAAACTAGGAAAAATCAATTTTTTATTGAAAATATCAACAAAATAATCGATTTTCAACCAAAGAGATGAAGTTTCAACTAAAATGATGAATTATTAATAGAAAACATGAATCATCAACAAAAGAGTTTAACATTCAACCAAATAGTTGACTTTTAAACCGAAAAGATGCTTTTTTGAACAGGGTGATTCATTTTCTACAAAAAAGACGAATTATCAACAAAATACATGAATTCCAACCAAATATTTTAATTTTCAAGTAAAAAGATAATTTTTTAACCAGATAGCTGAATTTTTAAATAAATAATCAGCCTGTTTCGCGGGCACATTCTCATCGCGCGTTTCGCGCTCGGTGTTATATGTTCTTTATGTACAAATTACTAAATTTGTTTTTGATCTGAAATGAGAAAGGAAATTCATTTACTTAAGGCTCTATCGGCCTCAAGAAATACATTCTCATCATAATATTCGCGCTTTGCGCTCGATTTTCTACGCTCACTGTATAATATATATATAAATAAATAGTTAAAAAGACGATAAAAAAAATTATCTTGATTTACGATTGGTCCTATGAAGAAATGTTTAACAGCAATTTTATTTGACCTTTTAAAAGCACAAATTCTAGTTTTTTTACTTTTTTTCCTCATCTTGCGTTGTTTGGCTCAAAAATTGAATTTTTGATTCTTCAAGGAAATTCAAAAAGTTGTTATGACAATCTTATAGGGCTTTCAGAAAGAAACGTTTCTCTTTTCTTGACTTTTTTTCATATCGTGGACTGTTTGGCTTAAAATTTTCATTTTAGTTTCTTTTTTTGAATTTTGTAAATGCGTAGTGTTTCAGGGTCGCAAGAAGTTGATCCCTTACAGCATTCAGTTGATGAAAAATCAGGTGATGGATCTAGCGAGATAAGGTCGAACTTGTATGGGTTTCGCTAAGGTAGGCGTCCAAAAATGTGCTAGTCTACTACCAATCAAAGTCAGACCATTTTCACGATGAGGTTAGTTTTTGGAGGTTGATAGAACTGCATTTTTTGCAGCAATGGGTCGATAGAAAAATCATGCGACTGATCTACCTGGATAAGATCGAACTTGTATGTGTTTCGCTAAAGGAGGAGTACAAAAATGTGCATAGTCTACTTCCAATCGAATTCAGACCCATTTCACGATAAGAGCAGTTTTTTGGCTTTGCTAGAACTTGATCCCTTGCAGCATTGAGTTGATGAGAAAATCATGTGACTGATCTACCTGGATAAAGTGTTTATTGTGTGAGTTTCACTAACGTAGAAGTTGAAAAATGTGCATAGTCTACTACCAATCAAAGTCAGACCAATTTCAGGATAAGGGTAGTGTTTTTGGGGGTGCTAGAACTGGATTCCTTGCAGCATTGACTCGATAAAGAAATTATGTGACTGATCTACCTGGATAAGGTCGAACTTGTATGAGTTTCGCTAAGGTTGGTGACCAAAAATGTGCAAAGTCTACCACCAATCAAACTCAGACCGATTTCACGGCAAGGAGAGTTTTTTGGGGATGCTAAAACTCGATTCCTTGCAGCATTGAGTCGATAAAAATATCATGTGACTGATCTACCTGGATAAGGTTAAACTTGTATGGGTTTCGCTAAGGTAGGAGTCCAAAAATCTGCATAGTCTACCATCAATCAAAATCAGACCAATTTCACGATAAACTTATTGTTTTTGGGGTTGTTAGAAGTTGATCCCTCACAGCATTTAGTCGATTAAAAATTAGATTACGGCTCTAGCTAGATAAGGTCGAACTTGTGTGGGTTTCGCTAATGTAGGGGTCCAAAAATGTGCATAGTCTACTACCACTCAAGTGTAGACCAATTTCACGATAAGGGTAGTTCTTCGAGGTTGCTAGAACTGAATTCCTTGCGGCATTGACTCGATAAAGAAATCATGTGTCTGATCTAGCTGGATAAAGAGGTGATTGTATGGGTTTCACTAAGGTATGTGACTAAAAATGTGCATAGTCTACCACTAATCAAATTCAGACCAATTTCACGATAAGAGTATTTTTTGGCTTTGCTAGATCCTGATCCCTTGCAGCATTGAATTGATGAAAAAATCATGTGACTGATCTACCTGGATAAGGTCGAACTTGTTTGCGTTTCGCTAAGGCTGGAGACCAAAAATGTGCATAGTCTACTACCAATCAAATTCAGACCAATTTCGCGATAGGGGTAGTGTTTTGAGCATGTTAGAACTAGATCCCTTGCAGCATTGACTCGATTAAAATTCATGCGACTGATCTACCTGGATAAAGTCGTACTTGTAATGGTTTCACTTTTTAAAACTTTTTTCCACTACAAGAGGTAGTTTTTTCGAATAAGGTTGATTTTACAAAAGTGGTTCGAAGTACATTGGAAAGCAAAAAAAGGACAAAAAAATTTAAGCTTATCATTTTTTCAAATCTAATGATTTTAGTAGAGGGCGCCGCTGAGTTGACGGCAAGCTAGCACCGCCCTGTTTTCTCAAAAACTAATAGAGCAAAAAAATTTTTGTTTTTGGTGAAAAATAGCAAAAATAATAGCAAGAAAATATGCATTGTATGACATTCTGTTTTTCCTTAGTGGCACCGCTGAGTTGTCTGACCTTATCACCGCCATGGGCGTAGTCCTAATTGCTCCTGTCATCCCCCTGAACGCTAGCGTTTGCAATCGTCGCAGTCTATCCTGCATTTTTGAGTGTTGCCCTTGGCCACCAAACCACGGCCGCCTATATAAGCCTTGGTTTTAGGACAGCCAAGTAGAGCCAGGTGATCATCTTAGGCCCGCAACCCTATGTCAGGCCAAGAGCTCTTCTACACATCCAAAATGCCGTGACAAATCTTTTGCATTGCGTTTCTGGATGCTTCGCCCAGTTCAATTTACTATCCAGGATTACTGCAAAATATTTAACCGACTCTGAGATTATCAGCCTAACACCACTGAATGCAGGAACGTCGACCTTCAGTACTTTGTAGTTCCTCTTAAAAATGTCCAAAGTTGGTCTTTTCCAGATTCACCGAGAGCCCTAGACTGTCGCGCCGGAGCTCCGTGATACGTAGCGCTGCCCTTGTGCTACTCTCTTAACTAGACCTTCACCCCACCTGGTTTCAAGACGACTCCGATGCAGCATGCTCCCTATCCAGCTTACTAGCTGGCTTGGCACGCCGCACCTCAAAGCCTTCCGACAGATGACTTCCGGAGGGGTATTGCAGAAGGCACCCTCTATATCCAAGAAGGTTTCTACAGCGCACCCCCACTCCCTGTCCGAGCTGCTGCTTCAATTTTATTACAACAGCATGGAGCGCAGTTCCCACAGAACAGCCTGCCTGAAAAGCGTGCTGCTCTCTATGCAGTGGAGAGGCTGAAAGCACCTCATCCCTGATACATCTTCCGACCAGCTTTTCTAACATTTTCAAAATAAAAGACGTCAGACTGATCGGTCTCAAATCTTTAACAGCAGGGTAGCCCTCCTTCCCAGTTTTGTGAATGAAGACCACTCTGTCGTCTTTCCATGCTGATGGCACGTGCTTAAGAGCTATTTTCGCTCTAAATAGTTTTGTTAATGAAAGGACGACACTGTCCATGCCCTTCTGTAAGAGCATTGGGTAAACGCCGCCCGCCCCTGGTGATTCAAAGGGTAGGAGAATCCGATGGCCCATTCCACCTCTCAAATATCCACGTCCCTTGCAGCGAAACGCCAATCGGCTTTCTTTTTCTCCTGGCCCCAACATTGCTCCTCCTGGTCGGTTTGCATTCGCTGAAAATGTGGGAAGTGAACTTCCATCAAGCAAATACCTGGCAGGGTTGTTATTTCGGCCAATAAGGTAAGTCAGGCAAGGTAAGGTAAGCTTTCTACAGTTAAAATTTTTTATTTAAACTTCCGGTAGAAGCTCTATTTCGGATAATGCATGCAACTCTTTGTTCAGGGGATTCCCCAAGTTGAAGGTATTTTTTGGAGGAGACTTCTGGCATTAGAATACTTAAAATGTGTTGAAGCGCATGTAGTCTAATTATGTACACAGTTTTGCCTTTTTGAATGTTTCCTTATTATTCACAAACTCCTTGTAGTGCAGAAAATCTATTATTTCTATTTTTTAGAAAAACTTGTTAAAATACGCTAAATAAACCTCTATCACGGGTGTAATTTTATGGATCACAGGAAAGGGAACAATTCTGAACAATGAACTGCTATTCACATTTTGCGTCGCTTTGGAGAAAAATGAGATTTTTAATCATTAAAAATGAAAAAAGCGTTTTCCTCTACAACGCGTAATACGATTTTCTTCTTTTTTGGCTTAAAATGTCCGGGGGGAAGGGCGGCATTCCCTTAATACGTAAAATAGAAACTGAATGTGCAAGCCCTTTTGGATTGAACGTAATGAAGACTAACCGTGATATATTTGTGCTAAATTATGAAATTCTTCAACCAATCCGTTTGAAGTTGACCCCTGAAGTTCAAATTTTTTTATTTTATTTTTGCAAACGTTTGTACGTTGCCTTTACTGCTTATACATCTAATATTTTCGGTTTCACCCTCTTGTCACCAAGCTAGGCACAGATAAAAATTTTGTGTTATCCCCCAAAGCTCGAATTTCTTTCTTCTTCTCTTTGCTAACGTTTGTACGTCGTTTGTAATGGTTTTACATCCTATATTTTCATTTGTACCCTCTTGCTCACCAAGCTAAGCGGAATCCTACGTCGTTTCTACAATCATTATTAATTTTTATTATCAATGATTTATTATTGCATTAATGTTGTCACCAGTTTATGAGAATTTTGTTGTAAGTTTGTCATTTATTTTGGGTCTAAAATATAGTCCAGAATTCGGGCATATTTAAACAAACAACATGAGAATTAATTAAATAACGCAAATATTCAGCTTAACAAAGGCTAGTTAGGCTAGTTAGTTTAGTTCCTCTTTTTGCAAGTTTCATTGCCAATGTGAAAACTACCTTGCTGACAGGTAACGCGGAGAGAAGCATAAGAAGGTGTCACTGCAAGAAATATCAACCCCAGGACTGCATACAATCTTGAATATTAGGTGAGTCTTCATTATTTTATTCTAACAGACTTACCGTGAATTATATAAGGAACCAGTACCGTATCTATCAAAAAAAAATTCCAAGTTCGATTGTCCAATAGTAGGATAGTTTGGAGTATTTTGAAGATAAGTTGCTAGGCTTAAGATGCTAGGTTTTCCGATCCATAATATTCTTAGAAAAATGTCGGAGAGACATTTGACAGCTTTCGTTCAAGAAGTAAGGTCTAGGTTTGGTAAATATGCTTCACCATGACGGGGTATTTCAGAAATTTGTACAAATTCAGACATAACTAGCCCTTTTTCTAATTGGGTATATACGTTGATTTATTAATTTTAATTTTGGTTGTTCAAATATATACGAATTCTGAACCATACGTTAAGCCCAAATAAATGGCAAACTCGCAATAAGTTTCTCATAGACTAGTAGCAGCATTAATACAGTGAAAAAATATTAAGAACAAAAATTAATAATGACCGTAAGAACGACGTAGGTTTGGCCTAGCTTGGTAGCCTCGAAGGTGCAAACAAAAATGCTGTATGTGAAAACAGTACAGATAACGTACAAACGTATGCCGCATGGATATGTGACAAATTTGAACTCCGAAGGCTTGACACGAAATTGTGATTTACCCTCAGTTTGGTAACCAAGGGTTTACAAACAGAATCATTGAATATAAACAACACAAACGACGAACAAACGTATAAAAAAACAAAATTTGAAAAATTTGAACTTCAAGGAGATAGCAAGAAATTTCGATTTACCCCTAGCCTGGTAACCAAGAGGTTACAAACGAAAATGTTGGATGCACAAACAGTACAAGTGTATGCAATAAGAAACTTTGAAAAACTTCAACTTCGGAGGGATGACACGAAATTGTATTCTGTCCCTAGCTTGGTAATCAAGAGGATACAAACGATAATATTCGATGTACAAACAGGACAAACGACGTACAAGCGTATGCAAGAAGAAAATTTGAACAATTTAAACCTCGGGGAGATGAAACGATATTTTAGTGTGCCCCTAGATTGACAACCAAGTGGGTATGAACGAAAATGTGCCATGTCCAAGCAGTACAAACGACGTACAAATGTATGTAAGAAGAAAATTTTAAAAATTCAAACTGAATTTTGGTTGGGGCTGTCGCAACTTTGCCATCTGAATCCTCTACTGATGATCCTTTGCGATTTGATTTCTCCAAATTTTTAGTGCTATTTGACATTTTCGTCAATTTTTATTGACATTTGGCATAATCTGATGACATTTATGTCAAATGCTTCTACACCAATAACTTAAGCAACCAACGGGATGAGATGAGACGATAAAACCAAAAGAGAGAATTAAATTCTCAGTTTTTGAAAAGGCTTTTCGAACAAGTGAAATGAGCAAGACAACCAAGCATCTTATATCGTTATGCTTGATAATTGTAGGCCCTCAGAGTTTGCTCCTCAGTCTTGGGACTTCGAAACTCAGATATCCTGTAAGGGTCAAGAAGAGGACGCCTGCTCAAAGTGACCTTAGACTATGTTTTCACATTAGAAATCTATATGAAATTTTCTCTCTGCTTCGTCTTAGATTACCTGCAAAGTAACGTGTATCGTGCTAGAATAGTGTGTGATTGGAATAAACTGGAATTATAAAGAAAACCCTCACTTATTTGATCCACTACAATATTCGATAGCATAATGAAATCCTGAAGCATCTAATGCGGGTGCACTTTCCTTATTCGGAGTTGAAGTATACGACAGAAGAAGCAGCTCATTAGCCATACCTCTCAACAGGGCTAACTTGTAGAAGTGGAACATGGAGTTTGGAGACTAGCTAGTCGTATTGTCACTCGGACTGGAACTAGATGGATCGTCAAACAATTCGAACCATTCAAAGCCACAGGAGATGATAGTATATATATATATATATGTGTGTGTGTGTGTGTGTGTGTGTGTGTGTGTGTGTGTGTGTGTATGTGTATACATACTGCGCTGATACAAGTAGGTATGCAGTCTTGAGTGGATCCATTGTACAGCATTTTACGAGCATACTTAGCAATGAACTATATTCCTTTGGCATGTAGAATAATCGAGGCAATTTTCATTCCAAAGCCGGTTGGGGATACCTACTATGTGGCAAAAACCTTCATACCAATTAGTTTGGCATCGTTCATGCTGAAAACGCTCAAAAAATTAGTAGACTTTAATATGGATGAATTTCAGCTCAATTACCTCCTCTACATGGATGACCTAAAGGTTTATGCTAAATACGATCGTTGCACTAATTCTCAATTATGTTGAGAGCCCTTTGCATGAGTACAACTAGTGTACCTGTAACCAGGATAGCAAGTTTATCTACATATCCCTATGTGTAAAAGTCTGATTCGTCTAATTTACGAATCCAATAATCAATATCGAGTACCCACAAAGTGGAAGATAAAAGTCCCTCCAGCAAACATCCTCTTTTTACTTTTGCTCTCTCGTTGCAAACGTGGAGTGACGATTGAACAATCCTGTCACACAGCATAGATTGCATCCACCTATTCACAGTGGTACGTACACCATGTTCCTCTGCAGAATAGAATATATATTCCGTAGAGGTGTTACTAAAATTACCCTTTATGTCTAGGAACGCTGTAAGCATTACATCTTCTGTTCAACCCGCTATTTGAATGCGAGAGGTAAATGCATGAAGAGCGTTTACGGTGGGTTTACCTTTCTGCGAGGCAAATTGATTACTATGAAGGGGTTTATCCGGTAAGATCTCTTCCTTCATGTGAAAATCAACTCATTCTTCCATTTTTTCCAACATGAAAGAAGTTAGGCTAATCGGTCTGAATGATTTGGCCTCATAGTAGGAGTTTCTCCCCGGCTTCGGTATAAAGATCGCTTTGACCTTCTTTCAGGCCAAAGTGGCATATCTCATAGCTATGCACGTCTTAAGAATGTTGCACAATGGTCCCATTAAAATACCAAAACCTTCTTGAATCATCGCCAGGAAAATACCATCGTCGCCAGCGGCCTTATATGGGTCGAAGCGACGAACGACCCACCTAATTTTTTACACTCTTACTATCCGTTTACCTACCCTCCAGTCATCTTTACTGGCCCTCTTTCCTGAGCCATTAGAAAAGTGCGACCTCAGAACTCTCCCCTCCGACGGCTGATCAGGCTCGGAACTTAGGAAGGGCACCTGCACGAGCTGTACGAGGATTTCGCTAGCCGTTTCTGTCATGTCGCCTGATGGCAAAATCAATGCAGTATTAGGTACATTTTGAATCCCCTGACGATGCTTGATATATTAAATAGTCTCCTAGTGTCTTTTTTCAAAGCCTGGTGTCTGCTATTCCACGAAGGAGCATACTTGTCTGGTTTCCTAATACAAAGAGGACAGGTATTCTCATAGCTCATAGGAATCATGTATGGCCTTCTGCACTATATTCACATTTTGAACTGCAATATTCCACCTATCGTCTTCACTCCTCTGATGGTGGCGAGTTCGGAGCAGCATTCCTGACTTACCCCCTTCACTTCTACCTTGTAGCAACAAGGTTCTTGAATCAGGGCAAAGGCAGTTTGTTCCACTATTACGCGTCTACGCAGGACAGCCAACGCAGTTTTGCAGTGGTGAAGCTTTATTTGGATAAAATACAAGTCCGAGGACCTTACAATATTCATCTAAGTTTCAGGTTCCTCCATCACAACTTCCGAGGCCTTTCTCCTTCCCTCAGCCCCCGTTGTGTCCGTCGGTTTGAAGAGGATCTTCATATGAAATCCTCTTCATTGCTGGGTAGAGTCAGCAGTCATTTTTTTCAAAGTGTTCTACCGCGGATGGGTTCACACTCAAAACTAAGTCGTTTTTTAATCCTCCTTAACGTCGACTATCATTCACTCCCTTGTCTTTAAGGTGGGGTTCTGGACTGTTGATCTTGTCAGAATTGATGCTGGTTCTTCCGTTGTCCCAAGTGTCCATGTCAGAAGCTTGGCCAGTCTGGGAAGGTTCCTGGAGTCAATGACTTTAATCTTGGCCCCACGAATGATTCCAGAGTACAACGGCTTCAATGAGCCACGATCTGGAAATTTCATCTGAATAGACAACGGTAGAGATGCTGTTCTTATGACGGCTGTTCTCAAATCTCGAAACGATATTGCCAGGTTTTACCCAGCAATTATCTTCTTGAGCGCACCCTCAATAGCCGTCGCTTGATCCATACTAAGTTTTTCCATAGGAAAACCATCCGGAACAATAGCCATTTTTATGTGGTTTGGGAGGGCGAGACTATAACAATTCCCCGGGTCAGCGACCCTACCCCTTTTGACCCCCTTGTCTTGTTTGGTATACTGTCCTCGGTTCAGGGCCTCTTGGGGCTCCCCAAATCAGGAAGAGTTTCGCCTCAAAGCAATGCTTGCTGACGCAGTGGTGCCGAATGTAGGAGGTTTCATAAATAACCTCCAGCAGTACGCGATATATAATTTTTTTTGCATTTGTTATGAACAGGTGGGTTAAAAAAACTAATTTTTTCAAGTCTAAACGATATTTAACTACTTCAGATGTGAATTTTTAAGTAAAAATCTGAAGAAAAAAAATATTTTGGTATGACTTCTAAAAAATAAAGACCATTTTTCAATCATTTAAACAAATTTTATAAAAAAACGCATGAATTTGTTATTTTTAAACAGATTCATTCTATTCAACAGTAAATATCTTGCTTATAGCTTATTTGTGCGATTCTTTGATGATAGACAACAAGTGTTATTTGTGTGAACAAAATTAGTAAACCAGTGCATAATACTGTAATTTTTTACTACACGGAATTGGTTTTTTTCAAAATAAACTGCGGATATGTTAACAATACATTCTGCCATAATACTTGGTTATTTAATATTAGTTTGTTTTTGTTTAAACAAATTCAATAAACAAATTCATTGTTTCGCCATTTTTCAACATGTAGATTCCGTTTTTTTCAAGGAATCAATTCCCACTATATTTCCAGTAGCACTATGTTGCTATATTTCACTAATAGCTAACAATTTGTAATTGTTTTTGAAAAATTTAATAAGCAAATAGATGATTTGGCCATCAATTATTAGATAGATTTCGTTTCGTTTTTTAATGGAAACAGCCTATTGTTTCTTATGAGATCGACTGAAATGTTCCCACGATGTCTTCCTGTTATGATACTTTATCATTCGGCAGAAAATGTTACTATTTTAACTATTTTTTATGGAAATAGCTCGAAATTTTGAAAATATTTAAAAAAATGCTCAATTCGTTCATGTATGACCATTGCTTCCACAAGTTAAGACACTTCTCCTTTAACCTCAATAGGAGACAATTTCAGGAAATATAAGTCACGGGAAAATTATATCGTTGATATACGTTTTTTTAAGGAAATGTTAACACTAGAAATGAATGAGAGATGTTCGACACTGGAGTTCCTTAACGAAAAGGTTCATACTGAATTGCGGGTGAATGATTATGTTATAGAGACACAATTTTATTTGTAGAAACATGAACAAAGTTAGAATTTTTTAAACGTTTTTCATAATTTGGAGCTATTTTCATAAAATATTTTTAAAATAATAAACACTTCCTGTCGGATTATAAATTATCATAATAGAGAGACAATATGGACAATCAGAAAAAAAAGGTTTTTTCTTTACAAAACGGCCTTCAGGTAATTTGTTTATTAAATTCGTTCAAAAAATTATAAATTGTTATCTAGCCGCAAAGTATCACAGTTAACGCCCATTAGTTATACATTTCTATTTGATTATGCTGAAAAAACGAAATCTATCTACTGAAACATGGCCAAGTCATGCATTTGTTTATGAATTTCATCAACAAAAATGACAAATTATTAGCTATTAGCAAAATATAGCAACAAAGTGCAACTAGTAGGATATCAGGAATTGATTCCTTTGGAAAAGCAAGATGTATACGTTCAAAAAATGTCGAAACCATGAATTTGTTCATTGTTTTTGTTTAAACAAATACAAATTATTATTCAATAGCCAAGTACCATATCAAGAGGTATTGTTAACATATATGAAGTTCAATTTGCAATAGGAACGAACCCCATGCAGTGAAAAATGTTGTTTACTAATTTTTCCTAAACAAATGATACTTATTCTATAACATCAGAGAATCGCACGAAAAAAGCTATGAGCAAGATATTTATTGTCGATTCTGTTAAAAAAAATAAAGCAAATCTATTTAAAAATAACGAATTTATGCATTTCTTAACATAATTATTGAATGGATTTTATTCTTTAGAAGTCATATCGAAATATATATTTTTTTAACAGATAAATACACATCTGATGTAGTTAAATATCGTTTTTACTAAAAAACTAACTTTTGTTGACTCAATTGTTTATAACAAATGTAAAAATTTA
>JAUMHM010042219.1:0-15480 GCA_032362435.1 Melikaiella ostensackeni
ATGCATTTCATTTTTTCAAATGATCGTTATTTACCCTTTACAAAATTCGCGAAAATAACCTATTTTTCATGCCGCCAAAGTGTACTACCCCCTTAATTTCGTGTTAATTCAGGGGTAACACACGGTGTTAGTAAACAACTCAACCTAGTACATAACCTGACATGCTATTTGCACTCTTTTTCCACTGTTTTTTGCAAAATTGCATGTAATTTAACGCCTCCCACAGTGGGACAGGAACGAGGCCGAAATGGGATCGAAAATCGGCCCGGAAAAAATGGTTAAAACAAATGATTGAGAATCAGGAAGCAGCCCATTCCTACCAGTCAAACGGCTCAAATTTCTTAGAACCAATTAATAAATTATGAAATCCTACTCTGTTGGCAGTTATTTAGGGTATAAAAATATATTTTAATTTTTTTTTGGTGCTTTTGGTTCAAATATTTGAAATATTTATTACTAAGTCGTTAATTTCAAAATGATTGCTTATTCTATTTTATCTTTAGGCATTGACGAGTGACAAAATGACAATTAAATTTAAAAAATTATTTTTTAGCTCAATTCAGCAATAATCATGTTAACAAATAATTAATACCGCAAATCGGGGCTAACCGGAGCTTGTGGGGGAGTGATATTTTATTTACAGAAAGAGTAAATCGTTCCAAAAATAAAGATTCAAAATCGAGAATTAGTTTGGTCACGTGACTCCTGTTAGACATGCCCTTAAAGGATATAAAATTGCGATATGTACTGAACCAAATACATCTTATTTTAAGAAATTAGGAAGGCTTACCCCCTAAGATTATACCTCTTCGGATAAAAGCTACCACGTATTTTTTCATTGTTTAATAAGCCTATTTTTAGATTTCGCTTAAGGCTTTAGAAAGAAAAAAATGGCGTTTAAAGGATGTACAATTATTTTTTTAATGAAGAAAAATTACGGGATGATTTTTTTCTATAAACTACAATTCTACGATGTGAGACTTTTAAAATACCTAAATTTACAGTTTTTAGAAATCCTAATCCTTAAAGTATTTTTATATCCGAAAGGCTTACCCCTCAGAGTATAACCCTTGAAAAAAAAGGTACCCATTATTTTTTCTTTTTTCGATAAATTTATTTTCAGAAGTCGCTCAAGGTTTGTGGAAGTAAGAATTGACGTTTAAAGGATGTACAATTATTTTTTGTTAATAAAAAAGAATTATGGGATATTTTCTCCATAAACTGCAATTCCACGATGTGAGATTTCCAAAATACCTAAATTTATCATTTTTAGAAAACTTAACCCTTAAAGTATTTTTATATCCGAAAGGCTTACTTCCCATTTGTTTCTTTTTTTATAAGATTATTTTTGGCCTCAAAAAGGAATTGTCTTTTATAGCATGGCAAATTATTTCATTCTAAAATAAAAATTATATGGTATATTTTCCCAAGAGCTATAATTGTATGAGGTAAGCTATTTTTGATAATTAATTTATGATACCTCAAGAACAAGAAATTGTAAATATACCTACTTAATATTTTGTATTTACTTTGACGGATGTTTATATTACCTATAACAAAAATACGTTTTTTGTCAAAAATGTATAATTTTAAAGTGTGGTACCGTAAATCGGGGCTAAGCAGCGCAATTGTGGAGAAAGCGGCGCACACTTAAACCTGTATTTAAAACACGATTTTGCTTCCCCTATGTTTTTCAATTGAAGTTTTACAATTGTTAGTTGCAATTCTTGATATTTTTTACCTAGAAGGAGCAAATATCGCTTTCAGAAATGTAGAATTAATGGTGCGCCGCTTTCCCCCACATGCGCCACTTACCCCAGTTTTACGGTAACTTAGAATATAATACTATTTTATAGGTAACGGGTAAGCTTTTCGAACGTAAAAATACTTTATGGGTTAGGTTTTCTAAAAATCATGAATTTATGTATAAGTAAACATTTGAAGAGGTGGTCCGAGATGAAACAAAATATTTAGACTTTTCATTGTCACCCTAGTGACCGTACACTGGGACGGATATGGTATTTACAGTTCAAAATGGTCTGCAGCCTCTAATTCTTACTAGATTTGGAGGTTCTTCTTTCAGAATTGATCTTCATTATATTTCTAAGAAAACATTTAATACCGATTTTAAAATTGTTCTTGCGTTCAATAATATATAAACAAATACAGCGGGAAAATAAGCCATTTCAACAATAAGAGTTTTTATCTCTGAACAAATTACTTAAACAAACTCGTTGTTGATCATAAGTATTGAAAATAAATTTAAACAACATAAAAATGTCATTGAACATTTTACTTCATTGTTATACTATACACAATTTACTTAAACAAATAATCCAATGTATCAATTTATTGTAGACAAAAATTATTCCGCACTGAAATCCCTTCTGTTTGTTGTTAGAATGGTATTTAGTGACGAAAAATTGGGATAAATGATCAATTTATAAACAATTTATAGAGTTTGAAACGAATTTCAAAACTTCTAAAGCCCATCGGCAGACCAGTAGCCTTAACAAAGAAATTCATATTGGGACGAGCACATTTTATTAAAAGATTATTTTTCGTATAAAAGAATCTGATTTTCCAATTACTTGAACCAAAATTGTTTGAATAATTTGTTTAAATCTGTGAGTCAAGAAAAGTGAATACGCCATTCGATTAGACGAAAAAAATCACATAATGTTAATGGGTTGGACAATTTTTATGTCCACTCAATTTGTTTTGTACTATGAATTAATAATTGCATTGCAATTAAACAATTAAAAAATCAGATTCTTTTCCATGTTGTGATCCGCCATTTTGAATTTTGAAATTTCAATACCAAATCTGGAATCAGTGATTCAAAATACCTATACAAGATGAATTTCAAGGGAATCCGATAAATTTAAAAATATGTTGGTCGTCATCTTGGATACACCATTTTGAATGTTCAAATTTTAAAATCAAATTCGAAATCAGTGTCTAAAAATACCTTCATAAAATAAATTTCAAAGATATCCAATAATTTTTAAGATCTGTTGGTCGCCATATTGGATCCACTATTTTGATTTTTAAAATTATACACTCAACTCCCCGTTCAAGTCCAGAATCGGGCATTGCCTACTTTGACCGTGAGTCTCTTCCAAGCATTTTACGATGTTAACAGTGTTCGTCCTTACACCCATCTATTCCACGTGCGCGTACTTAACCTTCGGCTCGCCGGTGTTAAGACGACCAATCAGGAAGAATGGCGTAATTCCGCTGAGCTTGTGCGGCTCTTTCTCGGCCCTTCGGAACTCCCCACCAGCGAATGCGAGGCCGGAAGCAATCCTCTCTCTCTCGCCGTCTTCGACCCCTCATCCACGATTGCGAACTCGCAGACATTCTAGGAAGGACTTAAGCCGAGGTACCTTTAATCGGGAGTTGAGTGTAATATCAGATTAGGAATCAGTGACTCAAAATACCTTTACAAAATAAATTTAAAATAAATCCGATAATTTCTAAAATCGGTTGGTCGCAATATTGTAATCGCCATTTTTAAATTCAACATTATAATATCGAATTCGAAGCTAGTGACTCAAAATAAGTTTACAAAATGAATTTCGAAGAAATGCGATTATTTTTAAGATTATTCGGTCGCCATATTGGATCCGCCAGTTTGAATTTTCAAATTATAATACTAAATTAGAAATCAGTGACTCAAAATACCTTTACAAAATGAATTTTATATAAATTCGATCATTTTTAAATCGGTTGGTCGCAATATTGGATACGCCATTTTGAACTTAAGAATTATAATAACAAATTCGGAGTTAGTGACTCAAAATACATTTAAAAAATTAATTTCAAAGAAATACGGAAATTTTTTTAATAAGTTTGTCGCCATATTTGATCCACCATGTTGAATTTTTGAGATTTAAATAAAAAATTTGAAATTTTTGACTCAAACTACCTTTATAAAATGAATTTGAAAAAAATGCGATGAATTTTATAATCTGTTGGCCGCAATATTGTACCCCGCTATTTTGAATTTTTAAATTATAATATCAAATTCGAATTTAGTGGCTCAAAATACATTTGCAAAATGAATGTGGAAGAAATTCGATAATTTTTTTATTATGTTGGTAGCCATATTGGATTTGCTATTTTTTATTTTAAAATTATAACATCAAATTCGAAGCTAGCGACTCAAAATAATTTTACAAAATGAATTTCAAATAAATACAATTATTTTTAAAATAAGTTGGTCGTGATATTGAATCCGCCATTTTGTATTTTGAAACTTTGACATTGAATTTAAAATCAGTGACTCAAAATACCTTTACAAAATAAATTTCAAATAGGTCCGATGATTTTTAAAATCGGTTGATTGCAATATTGGATTCGCCATTTTGAATATCAAAATTATAATATCAAATTCGAAATTGTTGACTCAAAATACCTTTACAAAATCAATTTAAAGGGAATACGATAATTTTTTTATTTAGATGTCGCCATATTGGATCCGCTATTTTTAATTTTGAAGTTTTAATATCAAATTTGAAATCAGTGATCTAAACACGTTTATAAAATGAATTTTTTAAAAATCGGATAATTTTTGGAGTTTTGACTGTCGAAACGTGGTCACTGACCCACTGTGCCTTCGCGCCAACTCATCCACCTCACCCCTAACTTTGGCCAGAATTGACATACATATCTGCATGATTTTCTTTTCTAAAGGTGAGCATATAGAACAAATATTTTCGGTGAGCCCAGATAAATTGCAGAAAGGGCGGCCAGGTTCACCGAAATTCATATACTTATAAAAGAATTACCGATTTCATACTTATATCAGAATATAATAAATTCAGGTAAAGAATAAAAATAGAATATCAAAGTGACACAATTAATTTAAATATGACATATTGTCATTATCTTTAAAGAATAGTATACTCGACTTTTTGTTGGTTTAAACATTTTTTAAAATGATTATAAACATTGTAGACGAAAAGAATTCTAATTGGTAAAAACTACGTGCGGTTACAAAACATACTTGTGGAAAAAGGTTTCATTTTTTATCGCTTTATTTAAGAAGTACAAACCCTGTGAGCAATATGCTTTGAAAGAACGTTCTCCAAAGAAGTAATAACATTTGTTACAGAAATGAATCCCCATTTCTGCAATCGGAAGCTTTCGATTCCTTCACTTGCTTCTCCTTGTCAATATTTTATCGCCTTATTCAGCAAGAATCTTGCGAATATTCTCTTGAGTACTTTCTTTGGCAGGGTTCTGATTTCCATATCATTCGATCGTTTTACACATTAAGAAATCAAAAAGTAATTCGGTACCTATCGGATTCATTCAGTTAATCTCGATTCTATAATTCGCCGATGTACATAGAAAAGTTCTACATTATGTAGTAGATTACTGCCCTGTTTTGGAAGAACACTGTTAAAACTCAGAAACGAGTGAAACACAGAAAATCGACGAAACTGTTTGAAACTTTTTTCGCTTAAAGCGCTTATTTAAGGGATTTTTAAAAAAAAATTTCACTTTTAATGACTTATTTGACCACGATATTTTCAATTATGGCAAAAAAATTGATTAAAATGTTAATTAGTAGTCGAAAATTGAGTTGACGGTACGAATTTAGAAGCGATAATACGGAAGAACGTCGTCAACTTGAGTTAACGGTACTTTCTGTGCGATTAGACCCCAGGAAACGCTCTCGAAAATTCAGAAGAATACCATCCCCTTAAATAAAAATGATATTTCTTATTAAATACTATCGCAATTTAATTCACATTAAGTTATTCATTTATGAATTAATTCACTTACATTCATAAATAAATTTTTGGAATATTTGGAAATGAATAATAATAATATCAATATAGTAACATCATTATTACTAATTGTTTTCATTATTTTATCAATTATTCTATTTAATGCATATTAATATTTATTATTAAGTTATTCACTAATTGATTTAAATATTAGGTAACAAATAATAATATTGTTAATATTCAAATTGGAAACGTTTCAAACTTGGAGCCAAGATGGTATTTTCATTTAAATAATGATATTTAAATTATTATTTGCTTTGAATTCTGAAATTTATATTTCTTCATTACATTGCTTTGTGGTATAAAAACACAACGATCGTATACAATTATGTAGCAACCCTTGGTAATTCATCAAATATTTGGAAACAAATATAATTGAGGATTTTGAATGCTAATTGTTAATTATTGTAATCTATTCAAGTTTAAGAGAAGGATCATAAATATTCAAAAGATAATCAATATAATACTCGTATATCGATCATCAATCACCAGTTTCTACAAATTTCATAAGTATAAATGGTTTTCGCAGTTGTTTAATAGCATGTAAACAGTTTTTATATTTATTTTTTAATTAATTATTTATATTAATCGAGTTAAGGCGTTTCTCGATATAAAAACTTCTTTTGTGGCTCGTTAATATTACGAAACAACGCTGTTAACTCGTTACGGTGCTTTTCCAAATTGTTTCAGTAACAAATAGCCGTCGAAAAATGTCAAGAATGCCGTCATCTCCGAATTGACGGTATTCTTGTGAATTTTTCTGTGACGTATTCGGGCATCTATTTCCAAATTCACAAAGTTACGGTCCACATTTTCGAGTTAAATGTACTCTTGTGAAATAATTCTCGACAAAGGTTTGCATAATTAGATGCATCTTTCTTTCCCGATTTCATTGACATAAAAAACTCATTTTGCAATTTTTTGAAGTCAGCAGTATTCTCCCAAAACACAGCAGATTAAAATTATCTACTCACACTGTAATTCATTCAGATAATGAATGTATAATGCGTTCGTTAACAGCTTCTTAGGAAAATTTTCGAAATAATCTTGTTTCCTTATCAACAAGGCTTCGCTCTGATCCTATTATGTTTCAAGCTCGAGATTTTCCTCTTGAATAATAGAAGCTGATAAACCAGAACTGAACGAAAGGGAGTCGAGGTAAAGCTGAGGGCGAAATTATCGCAGTTATTGGGTGGGGAAAGTCCTCTTGTGTGGGATCGTAAAACCGTTTGGAGCAACTGGGAAAATCCTTTTCCACTCGAGCGCGTATGGAATTGTGCATGTGACGACCAACGTCAGCTTGAGACAGATTAGGTACATTCTGTTCTAGAGCAGCTTGTCCAATTAAAAGAACCAAAAGAAAACATAAAAAAGGTTTTAAATTCCGGAAAAATTTTATGACGTTTTAATCTAGGGTGACCATCCGTCCGGATTTTCTCCAACATGTCCTCTTTTTGAAGCATGCGAATCTTGTCCTATAGGGTATGATTTCTTTTTATTTCTGTGAGTAATAAGCCGAACTTTGTGTTATGAAAAGATGGGAGAATTCTGCTTTCTTGAAATTATAGTTTCAAATTACAAAGTGACAGAAAATAATAAAATATCCGGCCCTAGAATGTTGCGTAGTCTTCGACACTTTGTGTCGATGATATTTTGAAAGTATTAAAAATGAACTTCAATGTTTATTTAAACTATTATTCTTCAGCCTATAAACTATCGAAATTCCTACTTATTTATCGCAGGCTTCACAGTCTTTCGCCTATTTCCATCCGTCCCACTTATTCTAGGTTTTTCACTTAAATGCGAACTGAAACAGTAGAGCCTAATAAGAAAATGCAACTATTTTTAGTTGAAAGTTCATTCTTTTTGATTGAGAAGTTGACTCTTATATTTTTGGTTGCGGATTCGTCTTTTTTGGTTAAAAATTGTATGATTTGGTTGAGTATTTAATTATTTTGTTGAAAAATTCAACAATTTTGTTAAAAAGTCATCCTTTTTGGTTGATAATTTAATTTCTTTGTTGGAAATTCGTCTTTTCGGGTTCCAAATTCAACCAGTTTGATGGGAAAAATTCAAATGTTTGATTGAAAATTAAAATTTTTTTAAAATTCAACTGTTCTATAGTAAATTCGTTTTTTTTCCTTGAAAATTCAACAACTTGGTTGAATTTTCTTTTTACTTGATTAGAAAATTTTTTTTGGTTGAGGATTCAACAATTTTTTTGAAAATTTGTCTTTTGTGGTGGAATTCAACTGAGGCGCTCAAAATGACAGCTAGGTAAAGTCCACTTTTTTCGTAAAACGGTCTTTTGCCATTTCAAGTACTTTAGGTTAAGACCTCTCGAGAAGTGTTAGAAATATATAATCAAAAAATTTAATTTCGCCAAAATACATAGCCATTTTGTTTTTTCTCCTTCTGACTCAGAAGTGATTAGTAGGATTAAACTTATGTTTTCTGTTTTGTGTGATGTTTTTCTATAATAAAATATCATCTTAAAACACGTTTGAGGTTTTTCATAAAGATTTAAAACATGAAAATGTGTACTTCCAAATAATTGAGAATAACAACTAGGTAAACCGCATTTTGTTTTTCCTCCCTCTTACTCAAAGGTACTGAGGAGGATTAAACTAAGTTTTTCATGAAGTTGAAAAATGGAAACGTGCACTTTTAAATAATTGAGAATGACAACTGAATAAAGTCCTGTTTTTCCTCCCTCTTTCTCAGAAGTGATAAGAAGGATTAAAAACTTATATTTACTCTTTCGTGTGATGTCTTCTTTATGATAAAAGAAATTTTTCAAATACTTTTGGAGTTTTTCACAGATTTAAAATATTAAAAAATGCATTTTTAAGTAATTGAAAATGACAACTAGGTAAAGCCCATTTCGTTTTTCCTCCTCCCTACTCTGAAAATTAAGAAAAAAATTAATCTTAAAACTAAATCTCATAAGTACCACTTGTTTCTATAATTTTCTTAGAATTTTTTATTCTGAATTCTATCACAAAAACGTATTCTGTTTCTCCTGTGAAATTTCATTTTTGAGCTTAACCCAGTTGTCATTCTCAGCACCTAAACTGTTTTTGATTTAAAATTAAAAACTTTTTTGGTTGAAAGTTTAACTACTTGGTTGAAAGTTAAACTACTTTGTAACAAATACATTTTTTTGGTTGAAGATTCATCTCTTTGGTTGAAAATTCAACTATTTTATTGATATTTTGTTATCTTTATTGACAATCAATGTTTTTAATGAAAACTTAATTATTCAATTTTCGATAAGAAATTGATCTTTTTTAGTTGAAAGTTCATATTTTTGGGTTGAAAAACCAACTGTTTTTTAAGAAAATTATCTTTTAGCTTAAAAATTCAAAAATTTAGTTGAAATTTTTCTTTTCTCAACTGAAAAATCTTTCTTGGTTGAAAATTCAACTCTTTTGTTGAAAATTCAATTATTTTGGTAGATAATTCAACTACTTGGTTGAAAATTATCTTTTTTGTTGAAAATTCATATTTTTAGATTAAAAATTCATCTCATTGGTTGAAAATTTGACCATTTTGTTGATACTTCGCTTTTTTAGTTGAAAATTCAATTATTCCATTTTTGGTTTGAAATTAATCCTATTTAGTCTTTTTGGTAGAAAATTCAACTACTTGTTTGACAGTTGACCAACTTCGTTAAAATTTTATTTTTTTGCTTAAAAATTCATCTCTTTGGTAAAAAAGTTGAACTAATATGTTGAAATTTTTTTTTGTTCTGACACTTTTTTTACTGAAAATTCAATTGCTTTATTTTTGGTTAAAATTTTATCTTTCTCAGTTGAAAATTGAACTATTCGATTGAAAATTAATGTGTTTTGTTGAAAATTCTTTTTTTCGTGAAGACTCATCTCTTTAGTCAAAAACTTAAATATTTTTTTTTTAAATTCGTTTTTTTGTTGAACTTTTTTTTCAACTAAAAAATGAATTATTCCGTTTTTGATTGAAAATTGACCTTTTTGGTTTAAAATGAAACTATTTGCTAAAAAATTGATCTATTCTGTTAGAAATGCAATTTTTTTACTTTAAATTTTAGAAATTTAAAGGCTTTCAAAATGCAATCAATAAAGTGCCTACATTAATTTTATTTAAAAGAATTTTTTTCCCTATTTTCGTGAAAAATCTCCTTATTTCCTCTGCTTTTAGAGCATTTTTTGGCCTGTGAAGCCTGTTATCTATACAGTTGAAAGAATGTTTTTTTCGGATTCTTCTTGTAAGTGGGGAGAGGGATCGACATACGAAAGGTATGTAGTCCGAAATTTGAAATATTTTAGGCCCTATGGAATATTCATTTTCAAACTTCAGAATATATGTGAGGATAGTTTTTATATTTTTCTTTTTAATCTTATTTTCCAATTTATGCAATTCATTTTTACCCTTATTGTTTTCTTATAGCGTCGTAAAATAACAAAGTGCAAAATATTTTCATTGCATGTATTTTGAAAAATGACGTTGAAATTTGATTATTTTAAGAGAAGTAGGATTAAAATTTTAGTCATACTTTTCTCCTGTTTTTTCAATCACTATGTCCTACTCTGTCCTCTTTTTCGAGGTCCGGTTGTCCTACATTCCGAAAATCAACTCTGGTCATCCCAATTCAATTTATATCGAATTCTATCGAGCAAAAATTTATGAAGGAATAATTCTGAAGGAAAATTTTTACTTTCATCAGAATCGTAAAGTCAGTTTTCAACCACGCAATGATATTCAATTATAGAATCCCTTTATCGTCTCTATCTAGAGTTATACTTTTCATTTTTCATTTTCCTTCTGCGGGTTTCTCCTTGCCTACTAAAGTCGGAATAAAATCGTTGTAAACCTAACGAACTAATTGACTCAGACTGCCCTCGTTAGTCCCTCGGATTCTTGAAATGGAATTGCAGAAGAGGGGAAAATTGTTGGATGACGAATAAAGAAAGCGGCGAAACGTGAATTCATTTTCTATCACGAGTAATGTGGTTGTAACGACGGGATTGTAACGAGGTCAATTACACGAAAATTACTGATGGCGTATAGGCCACTTTCTTTATGAAAAGAAAAAGAAGGAAGCATGTCTTCCTGATTATGGAATACGAATTTATTCTCGTTTGATACTTGATCTGCATAATGAAGAGAACCGTCTGTAAGAAATAAGACATACAGGTAGAAAAGTCTCAAATTGTACAAATTTTAAAGTATAACGATTGGGCATTATTCCATTCGATTGCAAGTGAATTCAGCGGATTTTAGAATGAAAGTTGTGATACAAACAATTCAAAATTGAATATTTTCTAAATCGAAAGCCTTTCAGAATGAACAATTTTCAATCAATCACCTTTTAACGTCGAATATATTTACAAATTGGACACGTTTTTTTTATAGAATGAAACTATTTCAATTTCACTTCTTAGAAGGCTCTCGAAATTAAGCCATTCAAAGTTGAAAGTCTTTAAGATGAAGAATTCAGTTACTTCAGAATATT
Organism: Melikaiella ostensackeni; assembly: GCA_032362435.1. Classification (NCBI taxonomy): domain Eukaryota; kingdom Metazoa; phylum Arthropoda; class Insecta; order Hymenoptera; family Cynipidae; genus Melikaiella; species Melikaiella ostensackeni. Next base: position 11,296 of record JAUMHM010042219.1, read on the forward strand.
CCATGGAGGCTTCAGTGATTTCAGATAATTTTATTTACTTCAGACGATTATAGAGACTTTACATAATTTTATTTGAAAGGTGTACTTTCGAGATTTTTCAAAGAAAGCGTTCGAAATACCTTAAATGAGGGAAGAAATCGTTTATAATACTCATCCCAGCGGACACGTTCTGTAAATGTTCCGTAACAAGAAGGTAATTTTTGTATAATAGATTACTACAGCCATGTAACATAACAATGAAAAAACAGGAAGATTACACGGTTCCATAACGGTGTTACTGTAAGGAAACGTATCAGTAACGAAGTTATTCTTCCACAGAATTAATTAATTTGGTTATACGGTCCAATCAAAAAGCAGTGGATTCAGATGTCCATGAATCATATCTTTATTTGTCAGTTTTAAAAACCAACGTACGTTTCGACCTTCCATTGCAGGTCTTCTTCAAAGGTAACATAACCTAAGTCAATTTAAAATAATTCAAAATTACAAACTGGTACAAAATTTAGAATTATAATTAAGAGATTTGTGAAAGCTATTTTATCTGTAGTAATATTGAGAAATCCAAAAACATTTCGATTTGTATTATTTCAAAAAGACATGATTTTTGGAGTAAACCAAAAATTAGTTTTCTTTACAACGAAGTTCAAAAGGAAATAGTAATTTTCGTTAAATAACAAGATTGAAATTTAGTTGAGAACGACATTATAAAGACTGAATTGAAACTTCAAATCTCAAGAGGCTCCAATATTATAAATTTAACTACACTTTAACCCTCCGTGGGCAAGGTGAATTTTACTAACGTGGTGCGCAAGGTGGGACTTTTAAATAGAAATGATGTTTTTTGTAATGTTATTTTTATTCTTAAAATCTGGCAAAATTCATAGTTATTCTTCGGAGTCCATACAATAGATTTCAAGAAACGATTTTATTATTTGCAACTTAATATTTTTTAAACAATTAATTATCCAGACACATGTTCTGAAAAAATGGAAAATTATTTTAAAAATGAACATTTTATTCAAAAATGAATTTTATAAAAAAAGGCTTCATAGGTTTGTAGTAGGTAGATAGAACTTTGTAACAAAAAATAACTCCATTGTCGTGGCTCAAAAAAGTATAATTATTTTAGTGACTGAAAATTGACAAATTTCAGGGAGGATCAGGTAAGCAAAATTATTAAGAAAAATAAGTTTTTTTCACTTTAAAAATGTTATTATACCAAATTCAGTAGGAAATACAAAAAAAACATGTTTGCAAAGAACAAAATATCAAAAATTGTTACAAATTATCTCTTAATGCGATGATGCACACTTGTGTCGAAAATGTGAGCGGTGGTTTTCGCACACAGCACACTTGCATTGAGCGCAGCAGTACCAGCTCTTTTTATCGTCTTTGCTGGGACAGAATGCACACCTTTTGGATTTTTCTCATATATCAATTTGGCTTTCACTTTGTTCTAAATCCTGGTTAAGTGCATCGCGAGTGAGTGCCCTTATATTTGTGGTAAGACCGGAAAAACGGAAACAGAAAATATCTCAAGCGGCTACTCAGATCATCCGCCATTTTTCGAAATATGGATCTAATAATAAAGTTTCTGTATTTTGTGCACATAAATATACAAAAAATAACAAGAAACCACGATAAACTGAGATTTTCAAATTTACCAGAACACTAACGCCGTGGGCAAGGTGGGTCTTTCAGGGCACACAATCGATTTCTACTCGTTGCTAGATGCACACAAAGTAACTGACACTGACGCCCTTCAGACAGCTGGACCTTCACAATTTTTTAGGGTGGGGATCCATGATTTGCCTTCTCTCCATTTTCGAAATATTTGAAATACAAAAAGGCACTGTGCCCTAAAAGACCCACTTTGCGCACGGAGGGTTAAAACTAAAACGAAGTATTGTGTTTTGGAAGAACAAACATAGCCTAACGAATACATTAGAGATGAAACCCCTTTTACATGAGAAATTAAGAAAGGCGGATACTAAAATGGAATCCTTAATGAATAAAGCGCTCCAAAAAAAGAGTTGAAATTAAAAATTGGAAATTGATTGAGTCATTGTATAACGTTTATAAACAAAACGGTTATAAAATGCTTTGATAAATTTGGTTAATATTTAATATTTCATTTTGTAAATTAATAGAAATTTTAATATATTCATTTATGAAAATGCACTCAATGATTCTCTCTTGTTTTCTCGAGCTAAAATTTTTGTATTTTTAAGTTCAAAATAAAAATGATGATTAAATTGCCAAGCATGTTTTGATAAACCAGTATTTTGATTGCCTGATTCACAATCCCGTTTATATTCATTAATACGAATTTTTAGTCTCCTGCCAGTTTCACCAATATAAACTTTATCACAACATTAAATTTACATTTTATAAGATATACTAGACCAGATAAGTTTTCTTTACTATCTTTATCTTTGTTTTTTAAAAAAGAAAATCTATTAAGTGGATAGTTGTTTGTGAAATAAACATTGATATTGTATTTTTTTAAAGCACATCTAAGACGTTCAGAAAGACCTTCAACATAATGTAGAGAGACTTCAAGGTCAGTTTTTTTTGCAAATTTCAATCCATTTGTTCTTTTCAGAAGAACTATAATATATTTCATAAATTGCTTCTTTGATGATGTTATTTATTAATTGAAGTTGATAATTATTTTGTACTAGAGTTATTTTTAGTTGATCTAAGTTTCCTTTGCGAAATTTAATATCGCTCAATTTTACACATCTGTCAATAAGACCTTTAAATAAACCAACTTCTTGACAATATAAATGATGAGAATTATAATTTAGATAATGTCCTGACCAAGAAGGCTTTTTATACCAATTTGTGATCAGGTTACCTTCAGGAGTTTTGATAATTAATAAATCAAGATAATCAATAGAATTATTCGCTTCTTTTTCAATAGTAAATTTAATCAAATCCTCCATGTTGTTGAAAGTGTTTATGAATTCATCTATTTTATCAGATGGCACGATGGCTAGGATATCATCCACATACCGTTTGTAAAGAATAGGAGTAAAACTTAAATTATGAAGAGGCCTTTTTTCAGTATCTTCCATTACTAACTTTGAAACAATAGGAGATAATGGAGAGCCCATTGGGAAACCTGAAATCTGTTTGTAAAATTTATTATTGGAAGAGAAAACTGTATTGTTCAAAACGGTTCTAGTAGCAATTAAAAATTCATTTTTGGTCATTTTTGTTAAGTTATGATTTATATTAAATTTTTCTCTCCGTTCCATCTGTGGCCCGCCTCACGGTTGTTCACGCTTGAATGCTTCTTTCTCCCTCCTGAGCGTCCTTTGACACTATACTCAAGGTCTTCGCTCGGACAGTCAACGCCGCATCAGAAGTTATTTATAACGTGACTCTCTGGGCATATACTTTTGCACGTGTGCCAGGTTCAAAGAATTTATATGCGGTCCTGAGTGCTTACTTACTCGTCGCGTTAAATCCAGCTGAAACTAGATTTTTCATAGCCTTCGTATATTGGCCGACCAGAGCCGAGGCTGGCCAGGTTACACGAGATGAGTATATATATATTTTAAACTTTTTTAACTGAAATGCGTGATCTGTTGTGATCGAAACTATAATTTTTTAAGCACCTCTAGATGGCTCTGACCTTAAATCACTCTGGTGAGCAATTCTGTAACTTGTAGATATATAAAAGTACAATTTTAAGAATAAGAATGGAGTAGGAGATTACAGTTCTTTCCTGAATTCTTTATTAGAACTTGCACGTTGTGAATCAAATACTATGGATTTAAGTGTTTTATTATCTAAGTTGTATGAGTCTACAAAATTACAAACTGATAGGAAAAATGTTAAACTTATAAATTTGAACTTCAAAAATAAGAATGGAGCAGGGGGTTAGAGTCGCTTTCCTGAATTATTTGATATAACTTGTGTGTTGCAAAGCAAATACTATGAATATTAGTGTTTATTATCCGAGTTGTATGAATCTATGAAAGTAGAAATTTATATATCGGTGGGAAAAGAATGTTTAGCTCTGATTCTTTTTTTTTTTTTTTTTGAAGTTTGTCAATAACATTAATGACTAAAGTATAACGTATGCTATTGATATCATGGTAAGAAACTTATCATAGCATGAAATAAATAAAAAAATGGCGTCGAAAACAATTTTTGCCCCCCCCCCTCCTTCCA
>JAUMHM010042230.1:0-15479 GCA_032362435.1 Melikaiella ostensackeni
GACGAAATCATTCAAATCTAGTCAGCGGATAGCCTGAAACAGGCCTGACATTTTCTCTGAGAATATTCTGACATTTTTTTTCGGTAGGGCTAACAATAACAATTTTATAAATTTCATAAATCTTCACAATTCACTACTCTAATATAGATAAATTATAACAATTTCAGTGCGAAAAAAATTTTTTGCTCATTTTAATAAGCTGCTATCGTTTTATACGAAATACGATAGAATGATCGAATACCGCTTTTTCTATATTTAATACATTTTTAACATTACAAATTCATAAATTTTTTTGTTTTTTCACAGCTATATCATCATGTTGGCCGCCCAAGACAAGGGACTTTCTGTCACGCTTTGGGATGACTAACGAGCAAGCAAATCACCAAGGTAGCCCTAGTTAAGAAAAACGATGGGACACGTATAACGATTTGTTCCCCAAGAAATTTGGCAAAAAGTACCTAAAATTTGATCAACTTTCCCAAATATTGTGGGGGAAATTCCCCAATCAGTGGTGTGGAATACTTTCTACAATTTGGGCGACTTTTACCAAATATTTTTGGGGATATTCCCCAATAATGGTGTGGAATATTTCCTACAAATTGTTAAACTTTCTCCAAGAAATTCTGGGGAAAAATTTCCTATAATTTAGATAAAGATTAGAAACAGTAATTTGGTAAATTTTTTTCATAACTTATTAAGTTTATTTTATATACTAATACATATTTGCTATACTAAGAGAATCAAGCTAATTTTAAGTAGTCATTTCTGAAGGTAGATATACATATTTGTTATATAGAAATAACAAATAAATACTTTCCTAACTAGACATTTTCAAATGCTTTCAACTTGAACAATTTCAAAGTTCATTCATGAGTGATTTTTGCCGCCCCGTGGATCGACGCAAAATGGTCGAAATCAGGAATTTACTGTTCAAAAAAGTCTACAGCCTTCAGTTTTCATCCGATTTACAATTTTTTCTGAAATAACAGTTAAATGGATTTTCAAGAGATGTATGAGACACGATTTCCAAGTTTGGCTTTGTTTATTTTTATATATGCAACGCAAAGTGTGGTAAAAAGAGCAGTTTTGCAGTTTTTGTTTATTTTCTCTTCAGCAACGATTGTCAAATATCGCAAGACAGCTTGAATCCATGCGGGGGCACCCCCAGGATACGGAGAGTTTGCATAATAATCTCTTTTATTGTTACAAACAAATTAATTCATCAAGTAAACAATGAAGTGGTTCGATGAATAAAAAAAAAAAATTTCGCATTAAAATTGCTACATTATATCTCTAGTGCAACACTGGATAGTCAACATGTATAAAATACATTAAATTATCATTATTATAAACAATTGACATGAAAAAATGAATGAATTCTTAGTTTTCTGCAAAATTCATACCGCGTTTTAGTTTCATTGCTTGTTGTGCCTATAGAAGCTACAAGTTCTCATTATCAGTTGTCAAAATATGATAAAAAACATTGTTATCAACAAATTGGAGATATAAAAGCAAAATTTTGTCATTTTCGCGCAGAATCTTAGAGTTTTCCACGCGAATCTGTGTCTAAATGCATTAACCCTTGAGTGAGTGCCGAGAGATGGCTAAGGATCAATGCACTCAAAAGAGAGTTCCACTTCATCTGTTTCATAAGCGAACGTATGGAGCCACTTGATGTTTTTTCGATTTTAGCGGATACATCAAGCTTTTAGGATAATAACTGGCTTATTAGTGGATATGCCAAAACAAGGTTCAGGTAATTCAAATGATGGAAATACTGCGAGAATATTTCTTGCAGATCCTGACCAAGCATCTGAGATTACTCGCGTTGATAAGCAACTAATTGAAAGGTTTGCTTATATCTTGCAGAGATTAGCTAGTGGCAAAACAACTAATTTAGACGACTCAGAAAAATACACGTATGATATAGCACAACTATTCATACGCTTATACTTCTGGTATTGTATGCCTCCTTCTGTTCACAAAATTCTCTTACATGGGGCGAAAGTAATCAGACATTTTTATATGCCAACTGGACAGTATTCTCAAGAAGCAGCTGGAGACCGTAATACAGACTTGAAATGCTTTAATAAATTTGATACAAGCAAAATTACTCGAAAACCCATGAGTCAGGATTTAGGACACAAATTAGCAGTCAGTTCTGATCCACTGATTGCATACGAAAGACTGAAATTGAGGAAATCTTTCACAGATATTAAGACATAACTCCATGTGTTTTTTGTAGAATTTTTTCTCAACACTTTGGAAAATGATTCTTGCTTATTAAACTTCTTTACGCAAGTAGAGAAGTTCAATTATAGTGAAATATTCGTGGAGATCCTACTTTATTGAGTCTTTTAAAGTGAAGAAGTTGAAAAAAATATAATTTTTTACCCTGGAATGTTAATGCAGTGTCAAAAATGAGATTTTGTTTATTATGTTTGTTCATGAAGTGAAGGATTTAAATTCCAAACTCAAAAATGTGCTATTTCATATGAAATTTGTTTATGAAAATGTTCGTCGCTATTAATCAACAATGTGTTGTAGCTAGACCTCTCAGATAACGCGTTGAGAGGCAGATTTGCGTAAAAAAACGAAAATGCTGCACGAAAATGCCAAATTTTGTTTTTGTTTATCCATCCAAAGATTCTTGGTGAAAATGACAAAATTTTGCTTTTGTATATCCAATTTGTTCATAAAAATAATTTTCATTATATTTTGACAATTGATAATGAGAATTTGCAGCTTCTGTGAGCATATCCAGCAATGAAACTAGAAAAAGGGGTGCAATTTGCAAGAAAATGAGAATCTATTGATTTTTTTAGATATTTGTTTATAACAATAATAATTTTATATATTTCATACATATTTACCATTCAGTGTTGCGCTAGAGATAAAATATGGCAGTTTTAGTCAAAAACGAATCTTTCTCGTTCATCAAACCACTCCGTTGTTTATTTGTTGACTTAATTCGTTTAAAACAATTAAGTTGATTATAATGCACATAATTCGTATCCTGAAAGTACCACCGCATGGATTTAAGACGTTTTTTGATATTTGACAATCGTTCCTGAGGAGGGAAAGAACAAAAACTGCAACACTGCCCTTTTCACCACACTTTGCATTAAATAAATAAATATAAACGAATCCAAATTTGAAAATCGCATCCCACAGATCTCTTGAAAATTTATTCAACTATAATTTAAAAAAATGTAAATCGGATGAAAACTGAACTCTGTAGACATTTTTAAACAGAAAATTCCTGATTTGGACCACTGTGCGCCGGAAAGAAGTGTTATTCATGAAATGAGAGGCATCAATGCATCCGTGTACCAAGAGATGGTCGGAGCCAAAGGTATCATCTATAATCTCAATAGACAGAGGAATCAGATCACGATCCGAAGTAGCCAGGCCAAGCTCCCCACCTGACGCAAAATAAAATATGGTCACGGCCATCAACACAATTTAAGATACTACACCAGGTGTTATATCCTATCACCTCTGAGATCCAGTAAATTCACCAAAATTTTTCTCTATATAACTATGACAGAGCCACTACCTCTACCTCTCAATCTGTCACACCTGTGGGTAATATAAACCGGAATTTCACAAACGTAAATCTGAAGGAGATCTCAGTAACACAGAATATATACAAGTCCAGACCGGGTAGAATAATATACAATTCATGAAGCCTTTTAAGAACACTGCGCGTTCCAATTACCGAACTTGACAGTTTCAGGCCTGTCTCCATAATCGACTCTTAGTTGACTCAGAACATCACTATACACTTGGAGAAAAAGGGTCCCACAGATTGAAGAAAATAATAATTTAAATTCCTAAGTCTAAGTATAGTAACTTCTTAGCAAGACAGACTCTCTGAACAAGAAACCGATAAAAAATATCAGCCAACAAGAAATAACTAGTGCAACTCAACAAGTATAAAAGTTTAGATAGTAACAAGGAATGTTGAGAACGAGCATAACCAAATCATGGAAATCAATCTTCCTAAGATAACACTAAACTCTCACGGGAATAAAGTCCCACTGTCAAGAAGCTCAAATTGAAACCAGCCGTCTTTATATCATTTTTCATTCTCTATTCACTGTGCAAAGACTCAGAGACATTCCATCTCCTCCTAAAATCCAGACGAAGAACACCCACTAGAATTAAAGTAGGCTCTGCCTCCTCGAATTCGCTATCATCTCAGTACCAATACTTCTTGACTTCGAATTCGTACAGGTAGACCGGAAAATTACGCGAGAACGGCATGCGGTCTTCTTCACGACTGGCACAACACGACAAAAGTCACCTGATTGGACAATCGTTGGTAAGATGAGAATCCCCACAAAATTCACATGAGGGCCTCGTAGGACTGTCGTTTAAAAAGTGTGGTAAAAAGGCAAGTAAAAATTTGTTTTGATCACTTCGACTTTATTTCTCAACACAGTCTCTTTCGAGGGCTACACACTCAGTCCAGGAAGATTCTAATTTTTACATTCCTTCAGAAAATTAAGATTTCTCGAAGTCTGCAAAATACGCATTTCCGGCATCGATTACTTCTTCATTGGACGAGAATCTCTTCCTACCGAGTCTGGTATCCAACCAGGGAAACAAAAAAAGGTCGCACGGAGCGAAGTCTGGAGGAAAGGGTGGATGAGAAAACAATTCGAAGCCCAGTTCGTATATTATTGTCATTGCGATTGCCGAGGTGTGAGCCGGGGCGTTTTCGTGATGAAACAGCACTTTTTGTGCGCCAATCGTGGCTTTTATTTTGCAGCTCGGCTTTCAAACGGTCTAATAATGATGCATAGTACGTTCCCGTTATAATTTCATCCTTCCCTAAGTAATCCATAAGGATAATATTTTGGAAATCCCAAAACACTGTGGCCATCACCTTCCCAGCTGACGGAACAGTCTTTGCCTTCCATAGCGCACTTTACCAGGCAGTCCCTACTGCTTTGACTGCTGTTTTGTCTCGTGCGTAGAGTGATGGGTCAAGGTTTCGCCCACAGTCATGAATCGATGCAAAAAGTCCTGCGGATTCCGTTTAAATTTCGCCAAACACTGCGCTGAAACGTGTTTTCGCTTGCGCTTTTGATCAGTATTCAACAGTCGCGGCACCCATCTTTCACGCACCTCCTCAACCTCCAATTTGTCGTGCAAGATGTTATAGACTTGTTTAGTGGAGATGCTTAAAGCCTTAGAAATCTTACGCACGTTGATTCGGCGATCCTCCATAACCATATGATGCATTTTTTCCACCATATCCAATGTGGTGACCTCAATTGGGCGTCCGCAGCGCGTTCGATCTTTAGTTGTGGTTCGGCCACGTTTAAATTCGCTCATTCAAAAATAATCGAGTTTCAGCGAATGAGCAGACTTCCCGTGAACTTCATCTGACATGACTTTGATCTGCGCGGCCATCCAATTTTTCAAATAAAACGTTTTATCACTGCGCGGAACTCTTCTTTCTTAATTTTTTCCGAAAACTACTGACACTTTCGCTTTAAATATATGCCAGATGCAAACAAAGCGGTAGTTTTGGCTGAAGCTTGGTGGACGTTAAAAGAAGAGTGATATTTCTTGGTCATATGCTACAAAGTTCATTGGTTGGGATAACAGGAGTTAGGCTAAAACCTAAACTAGAGTGGAAGATATACCGAGTGACCCTAGCTATAATAAAGGAGTATTTAACTAAATCAGAGGGAGAATTAATTCTAATATCGCCGCCGGGAACTTCGTTAATTTTTTCAGCCAATGCTAAATGGTCATGCCTGCCAAGGATTCAATCTATGAACAATTCAAAATTATGGGAAACACGCTTCTTAAGAAGCCAAAAAGAGTGTGGACATTTGCTCTGACCTTCGGGTGTCCAACCTAACTAAATGATCAAAAGCTTGCTTGGGATTGGTTCAGAATATATCCCTATCTGAAATTTTTGCCAGGGTTATAAGCTTATGTTCAAATTAAAACAATATTCAAGATTTTCAATCGCCTTATTTGCGTGATTTATATGGGCAGGGAAATTCAAAAGTGTGTGTAAATTGTATATGAATAAACCTAAATTATTTTTAAGAATAATAATATATAAGAGACTACATCACCTCAAGCTTCTTTTCATGACAGAATTGTATCAGAACGTTGCAAACAGCTTACAACCATGCCGCCTACTATTACATTGTCACTCATAACCACATTCACAACACTTAATGCAACTGTCAACTTTCTGCAACATTTCTATCCAAAATTTCCATATGCCGGAATATAAACGGTTACCCATACTTTTAGAAAAATGTAATCCTCTGTTTCTTGTTGCATAGTTAAGTACACAGATCGACTGTCTACCCAAAGAGGAAGACCATGGTGCTTCTTGTTCACGAACTTATTTGCCTGTCAGACCTAATTCTCCGGTCGGGTCTCCTCCTCCTGCCGAGCCCCTTCTTCGTGCTAGGTCCAGGTCTCCTCTCAACAGGGATTTTTCTATACGCGTATTTGGAATTGAACCTGAACAATTCGAACTTATTCGTCTTTTTCCCCACACCAATCCGAACCGGGTATTCGAAATTCGAAGATATACTTTTCCTGCCGATAAGCCAATTCAAGTGAGAATAGCGAGCAGAGATCTTGGGCCCATGCCACCCGGAGAAAAAAATGTTTTAGCAACATCTACTGGTGACGTCTTTGCAATATTTGATGGCAGTAGATATCTTCGTGGAATGTATACGACAAGATTTCACATGGAAAAGCGGGTAAAAATAAACATGAACAGCGGCGCGGTTAAAGTTATGACCCCAGAAGAAACAAGGGAAGCTCCCTTAGGCAAACGCCGCCCAATCCCACTGAATTTTAGAATAGAAATTGGAAACGAAATTCCTCTACACCATTAGGTTAATTTAAAAAATCTGACACTGAAGAATGATAATTCAGCTATGTTCATGTTACAGTTTCACATTTAAATTATTCTCCTTCTGATGATCCGACCGATTTTCTGTGATAGCTTTCTCAAAACTCCCTCGAGTTCGAGGAGTACATTTTCATCACGGTACTTGCGCTTCGCGCCCGAGATTGCTTAAGTTTAGTATACATTTTATGAAATCGATATTTCGCATTGCATTTTTATACGCAGCTGACAATTTTTAAATTCAAGCAAGAAATAATCAAACAAAGTGCACACAAATCTAATACATCCCAGAATTTTGTATTATACTAGGAACCATGAGAAAATTTCCATTTGAAACAAAGTTGCCCAAAATTCGTTTTGCATTGACGAGAAAAAAGTTGGCTAGCTTGAAACCGGCATAAATAAAAACAAAGTTTTTTAGTGAATATTCCAATTTTTTTAATGATAGTTAAGGAGTGTAATACAGATGTAAAAAATACATACAATAGTAAGACTTTGTTTTCTAAAGTACTAAAGTAATAATAGCTCCTGGCACTCGTTGGTAAGAAACTGAGCCTATGTACCTTGTTTTTTTTGATTCGCAGCGTTATTAATGAATCTCGGTTCATTCACTCGGTAGACAACCTTTTAGATGTAAGACATGTTTAATATTAAGACTAGCAAGTAAGTAAGTAAGTAAGTAAGTGAGGATTTAGCTGTAGCGCCCCTATCACGGGGAAAGGAAGGCGCCTTCTTCACCCTGGTATGGACACATCTACGCACGTTAGTATGTCTTGTCAGGGTTAGATAGGCGCACTCTTTTCTCCACGCCAGTGGAGTAGCAGAACTTTGGTGTAGGCGAAGACCGCCAGTACAGCGCCCGCGAAACTCAACGCGCGCATGTCTCTTCACCAGTCTTCTGCCCTCTCTGCGCGGCCTCCCACGCACCGCTCATGCAGCTTTCGCGATAAAAGGGCGCGCTTCGGCCAGAGTTGTTATCGTGTTCAGGGCTGGTAACCAGCTCTAACAAAAGACCTTTCGTTTGAAGCCAACTGCAGGTTCTCCTAAGGTTGGCAACCAACTTCAGCAGGTGTCGGCGATGATGAAACGCTACACCTCGAAAGAATGTAAAGAGAATACGATCAGGAATAAAAACTCAACATTCACTTCCAAAATGGCAAGAAATCTTCAATCACTCAAAAATTGTTTAATACCCTCTTCTGACTTATCCTCCATTTACGATTCGGTTGGAATGCCATCTGATTCGTTCCGCTGAGATGGTTGAAATGCCATTTGTCTTCGGCGAATCCATTTTCATCCCGTAATCTTAAGTAATATTTTGGTATCCGACTTGACCTTCATATCGTGTGCTGCAACATATTCGTAGCCGAGGAGGCACGTGCATCGGGCAGCGTTAAGATTGCCGCTTACAATTTTAAACATTCATAATTTTCTAACCGTTAATGCGATTGCGCTAAAACTCTCCAGGAAACTCCTTTGAACCTTCGTCAACAACTTTCTCACTGGAATTTTGCCGTTGTTTGGAATTCGCTCGATAAACGAAGCGCTTGAAAGTTGAAATTCGTGATTTTTGCAACATCACGAAAAAAAAAAAGTTTCTTGTTTATTGAGATATTTACGTTTTTCTCTCTTGAGTAGTTTCAGAAGACTTAAGGACGTTATTAAGTATCAATGAAATCGAAGAATTTAGAAAATTGGCGAAGTTAGCGCGAATTGAAGTGAAAAAAGATTGACATTTTTTTGTATTAAAAAAATCCACTTTTTACCAATTACTGCAAAAACTACAAAATCTACGGATTTTTGCAAAGGTAAAAATCGATGCACCTTAAAATTCCCTACATGGATTAGTCCTTAAAATCAAAATTCAAATGATTTTTGAAATTAACTTTTAGGACAATAATCCTTTGGCTGATTCCACGCGTATACCCTTTTGATCGGAAGCGGTACAGTTATTACAAAACGTACGAGAAAGAAGTTTATTGTATTTACACTTTTACGTCATGAACAAGATAAGCAGCCTCGAACCGAGGTATGATTTCACAGTAAATCTTGCACAATATATTGTACAAATAGTGAGTATTTCAATATTTTTTTAATAAATTATATGACTTATTTTTAGAATATTCATTATTTGTCGATTGTACAATGTTTAAAGATTTTTCTGGTGATCAGATTGGGACTAAAAAATTTGAAGAATTAAAAAATTTGTTGTCACTTCGATGAAGGGGATAACAATTATCTCACTGTGTTTTGAAAAGATATTCGAATTAATCTCAATATTGTAATCTGCTTTATTATTAAATTTATTGAACTTTCAAAATTTGTGTGCAATAAAAAAATGCCGTGAAGATAATTTTCAAATCGTTTTGACATCTGAAAATCATGTTAAAATTCTATGAATCTATTGAAAAAACTTTCTCAATTTTCACTATAATTTTGAAAATGATGCGACTTGTAGAATCTTCAGCAAATCGGAAAATTTAATTAGAATAATTTGAAAATATATTTGATACGAACTAAGATGTCGATTGAAATTGCTTAATCTGTGAGAAAGAAAGCTATTCCTATTTCTGAAAGATCGTGTAACTTTTTCAATTTGCATTAAATTGAAAAATGTCATGAAGGATGATTTGTAAGTCTTTTTGTTATCTGCCAGAATCACTGACAAAAATTTCTGAGACTTTCGAAAAAAATTGTTTTGAGTTTTTAAAATACTCTAATTTTCTTAATTTTGGTTGGATTTATCTTAACCTTCATTTCAGGACCCTAAACAAGCCACGGTGTGCCTGAACAAATTTCAAATGGGGGTGACAAGAGAGGTCTTATATTATTTTTGGGTTTCGTTCTAGAATGCTTCAGAAACGATTTCCAAGAAAAATTCAAATCGTACTTGGAGCCGTTTTTCATTTTTGCCTTTTTCAATGTTAACTCTTTAAATAAATTGAAAAATAGGTTTTTTTTTCGAAATCCATTATGCTCAAAGTAGAAAAACGATATTTATTATTCTTTTTTTTATAAATCTTGTATAATAAGTATATTTTCACATAAATCTTAATGTACCTAACTTTATACCCACGTAAAAAACTACGTTGTTACAAAAAAAAGGTCAAACTTTTGGAACTTAAAAAATTATAGCAATCAACACTTACTTTAAATGAAAAAATTTAATTATACTTCATTCAAAAAAAGTACTTTATCCTAACCACAGTTCTAACCTATTGGTGTATGTGAAAAATTGAAAAATTGAATTGTAAGTGAAAAATTGAATTGAATCATAGGAATCAACATTTACTTTGAATTAAAAACTTGAATTATACTTTATTCAAAAAAAGTTGTTTATCCTAACTACAGTTCTAACCTATTGGTGTATGTGAAAAATTTAAACATTGATTTGTAAGTAAAAAATTGAATTGGATTATAGCAATCAACATTTACTTTGAATTAAAAACTTGAATTATACTTTATTTTAAAAAAGTAGTTTATCATAACAACAGTTCTAACCGATTGGTGTATGTGAGAAATTAAAGTTGATATTATTGTATATTTATAGTGACGATAATACAAGGATTTAGTGACCATGAAATTTTGTCTTTTGTAAATAAACACACCTCTGCTCTAAGCACTCGCATTTTTCACCTACTCTGTGTTATAGCTTGTTTATATCGAGTATAATAAGAGGATACAGTTATCTCGGAAATTTGTCTCTGAAAACAAACGCAAATTTATCCATTCATCGATATTGTTGTCACGTTAACTAGTTTGCACTGTATCTTGGTATATCACGGTTCATTTATATGTGTTAATGAAATGTCGTTCAGTAAAGATCATGAGTGTGAGTAGTTCTAAGAATATGAGACAGTGTTCTCAATGTTTAAGTGAATTATGTCGTGGTAAAATTCATGAGTGTAAGAGTTCATCTAATTTCAACAACGTTAAAGAGCATGTGAATAATACACTAACTCCTGAAGAGAAAGAGCACTTGATAAGCAGTTTAATTAAAGATATTTCACCGAAAGAAGATGAAAGTCCGTAGGATCGTGAAAAACTTTCGTCTCAAGAAAAAGGTCAGCCAATGAATATTGTAATTAATCCTACTGAACAATCAAAAAACCTTAAACGAAAAATTTCTGTTGAAGCTGTATCAAGAATTGAAACAAACTTGTCCTTATCTGCTATAACTGTTTGTGATATTGCTACTGCACTTCGTGTTGCAACTAAGAACCGAAAGATGTTTCAACCCAACTTAAAAGTAAGTAACGTCTTCTAAGAAAGGTAGTATGACAGAATCTAACGAAAAGATGATTATTTGCCACGATTTGGGTGGTTTAATCGAGTACGTAAAAACATTTAGACAAGTAAATGACCAAATGCATTTGAAATTTGGTATACTATATATGGTAGAGGCGCATTTTTAAAGATGTGTTTATCAATACAACTGTGAAATGGAAATGGAATTGAAAATACAAATAAAAAACGCCAAATTTATCACGAAGTTGTTATAGCTAGAAAGATGAAAGATTCTAGAGTTAAAAAATTGTTTTTGATTGGCATTGCCGATAATGCACAAGAAAATTACGAAAACGTTGAACTGCTGTGGTCACTTCTAAGTATTGGAGATTTCACTAGCGCAAGGATATCAACAAATTTCAAACTTGCTAATATTTTATGTGAAATTAGGAGTCATGCGAGTACTTGTCCATGCACCTATTGCACAGCAGTTAAAAGTGATATTGGCTCATGCGGAGATCACAGAAATATTGGCGATTGCTTAAACAAGTATTAAGCTTGGAAGAACTCTGGAAGTAAGCCGTCAGATGCAAAACTATACCAAAATTGTAATCATTCACAAATCTGTTCTTTAGACGAGGATAAAGAAATTATAGACATCATTCCTTCGCCCAAATTGCATCTAATTTGAGGCGTAGTAAATCATTTATTCGAACATATGTCAGATGAATTTGAGAAAGAAAGTTTTGAGTTGGCCAAAAAGTATAACGTTTCTCAAGATATTTACAATGGTAGTCCATCTTTTGCAGGAAACGCTTGTAAAACTCCCTTAAATAAAGTTGATATCTTTCAATGCAACAATAATGTAGGGTGTGTAAAATGTGTTCAGTGTTTTCAAGACTTTCGCGATGTTGTTAATTCGTGTTTTACTGCTACACTAAACCCAAAATTTAATATTTATATTGAACAATTTTATAAAACTTTTCCAGATTTAGGAATCAGTGTCACACCAGAAGTGCATGCGGTAATCTATCATGTAGCATATTTTTTCAAAAAGAAACAGCAAGGTCTTGGATACTACGGCGAGCAGTCAATGGAATCGATACATATAGATTTCAAAAAAACGTGGAACAAATACAAGGTTAAAAAAAGTAATGATGATTTCTCCAATAATTAATTGGAGGCTGTACAAGAAGATAATAGTCAACATGTTTAGTATTCATTTTTTGAGCATATTACTTCTAAACTTCATTGCTATATAATGTCTGTTGAAAGTTTTTTTTTCACGTTGATATAAACTTAGGTACATTGAAAATTATGTAAACATATACTTATTATACAAGATTCATATTAAAAAGTATAAGAAATATAATTTTTGTACTTTAAACATAACTTATTTTGAAAATGAATCCCTTTTTCAAATTTCTTAAAAAATTGTCATTAAAAAAGGCAAGAATGAAAAACGGCCTAAGAATGATTTTAATTTTTTTGGAAATTGTTTCTGAAGCATTCTAGAACGAAACCAAAAAATAATATAAGACTTCTCTTGTCATCCCTATTTGGAGTTCCTTCACGCTCACTGAGTGTATCAAAGGCTTACTCGATTTGACGAATCCTTCAAAACTTAGAGTGGCAACAACAACCAGGTAACCAAACGAACAGACAGACATACATACAGAGAGGCAGACACCGACAAAATTTTACGATTTTCGGAATCTGCGAGTGCCGAAATGGAGAGATGACCTCACGGTTGTTCACCATTGACTGCTTCTCTCTCCCCTCTAGAGCGTCCCTTGACGCCCTATACTCAAGGTCTTCGTTCGGACAGTCAGCGTCGTATCAGAAGTTATTTATATCGCGACTCTCTGGGCATATACATTTGTACGTGTGTCGGCTTCGGAGACTATACATGCTTTCCTCAGTGTCTTCTCACTCGTCGTGTTAAGTTCGGTTGAAACTCGATTTTTAATAGCCTGCGCATATTGGCCGGCCAAACTCGAGGCTGACCAGGTTGCGCGAGATGAGTGTATCACGAAAGTAGTTAATGAGCTGTATTAGACTCTGTCATTAGATGCTGTGAAAAGTTCGATCAATAGATCATTGTGTAGTCTGAAATAGGGAAAAATTTATTTTTCATTTTTCATATTTAGAAAATCCAATTTTTGTCAATTGATTTCCAAAAAAATTTAGGAGTATAGGATTATCAAAATAAATGTACAGAATTGAGACAACTTGGATTTTATAAATTTCAGAGATGAAAAATCAGTTTCTCTCCATTTTAAATTTTAGGGTCCTTATCAATCGTATAGAGTACAATTAGAACATTATCACTGAACTGAAAAAAATTTGTCTCGAAACAATATGTGGAATATCGTTCAAAAATGCTATTTCAGTAACATTTAGTCGATTTCATTCAATTTTTTGAAGATCTCGGAAACTGTACTAGATAAAATATTACAAAAAAGCTGAGTACAAATCCTGAGTCGCTCGGGTACCACGGTCCCAGCATTTAATCTTTGATACGTAACTTCGGAAAAACTTTGGATCCAACAGACCAGATTCCACTTGTCCGATTTTTCGCTTAGCGGAAATTGAAAGCTAGTCAAGAATCAGTTGATGCCGTCGACACCATTATGCAGATAACAACCATGCAAACCAGCATTTGGCGCGTTCTAGCACTGAATAATTATATGTTTGATCCCACAGTGATATCAGGTGATGCATGCATCTTTGTTATTTTGATAATGCTGAACGAGATTTTCTCTCAGTATGATCTTGTTGCTTGAATGAGTGACGAAATCCTGCTACTCCGACAGATTCTATGAACGATGACAACTGCCCTGAAAGGGGATGTGTAGAATAATTCGTATCACTATCTGTTAAAAGCCAGTAGGAGCGTACTGCCTTGCAGGAGGGCAATAGGGTGTGAAGATAAAGCCGTAGTGTGTTCGACGACGAGTTGATTTTGTCTTCGCCAAAGTCGAAAAGTCCTCATATCTATGCCTCAAAACATCATTGTAAGAAAGACCTTCATTCATTCTGCTACGGATGCAGTGAATTCTATCCACCAAAAACTCCTAGGACAATTTTTTGAGCCGATCAGAACGATTGACAAAGATTGTTATCATTTCGCAATTGCTGATCAGGATAAAGAATGGGGGCCACATAAAATATGCGATTATTGTAGATTACAATTGACTCGTTGGCATAAAAGTCAAAATATTGAAGATCTCAAATTAAAAAGTATAACTTTATGAGCAGCACCCACTTGTGAAGAGGATTGATATTTCTGCAAGAACGCTGTAACTGGATTCAACAAAGAAAATAAAAGAGGCATTGCTTACGTCGATTTTCCGACAGTAATAAGACCCATCAAGATGTGCAATACAGATGAGCAAGGTATTGAAGAAATCGGATGTATTTGTTCTCGGGAAAGTTTAGAGATCCAAGAAGACGCTAGCGATAAAGAATGCTCCAGTGAATCTGACATTGACGATGAATATGTAGGAAGTAAAGAAAAGAAACCAAAACTTTTTTCAAAAGGAGAATTGAATGATCTCTTCAGAGATTCAGGACTATCCAAAGAAACAGGTGAATTCTTGGCTTCTGTACTCAAAAAGAAAAACTTGGTGAAACAAAATGTGAAAGCAACTGACTATAGGAATAGAGGAAGAGATTTCTGAAAATATTTCACAAGAGAAAAAGAGTCTTCATTAGTTTACTGTCACGATATAAATGGATTGATGGATGGATTCAACCAGAAATTTACAGAGCAATCGAATGGAGACTATTCATGGATTCCTGTAAGAGAAGTTTGAAAGCTATTTTGCTTTACAATACAAATGTTTTTTCTCTCATACCGGTAGCACATTCAACAACGTTGAAAAAGAATTACGAAAATATCAAGTTGTTATTGGATAAATTAAAAATTCAGGACACAATTGGCGGATTTGTGGGGATTTCAAAATATTGGGAATAATTTCGGGTCAGCAATCAGGTAACCTTCAACACCCATGTTTCCTATGCTTATGGGATAGTAGAGACCGACCTAATCATTATACAAAGATTGATTGGCCAGCCAGAGAAACTTTTGATCCGGGATCAGGGAACATCATCAACCTCCCACTAGGGGATCCGGCGAGATTTTCACTGCCATCTCTGCATACAGTTTGTATCAGCATTAGAAGGAGAAAATAGGTGTTTTATATATCTTCGAGGGCAATTTCCAGAACTATCGGATGCAAAACTAAAAGCAGGGATATTAGATGGACCTCAAATCCGGAAAATGTGTAGGGATCAGAATTTCGTCACAACTATGAACAAAGTGCAGAAAGCAGCTTGGTTAAGCCTC
>JAUMHM010042249.1:0-13979 GCA_032362435.1 Melikaiella ostensackeni
GAGATATAGTACTATAGAATACAAGCTAAAAATTAGACCTGCTGGCGCCATCTCTAGGTCAGGCCGGAAACTTTTCAACCCACCCTCGTAAATTCAATAGAATCTTCACTATTGTTGAAGGTATTTAAAATTTTTTTCAATCACCTCAGATGGAACAATAGCTAGGATATCATCTGCATAAAGTTTCCAATGAATAGGTGTGAGACTCAAATCATTAAGAGCTCTATTTCCGACATCCTGTTATACGCGACTCGCATAGATCGAGACTTTTAATATTACGATATAAAACCCTCTCGCAGACGACGTTTATTCATCCATAGACAACCATTTTTAGATATTAGGCCTTTAAATATTGAGACTTAGTAAGTAAGGGAAAGACCAGCTGAAGCACCCCTATCGCGGAAGAGAAAGAAAGTTTCTCTGCCCTAGTGTGGAAAAACCTACGCACGTAAGTATGACCGTGTCAGGGTGAGGAAGGTACGTTTTCCTTATGCCAGCAGAATGGTAGAACCGAGTGTAGATGAGAGCCGTGAGTACAGCGCCCACGAAGCTCGAACGCGCGCATCCCCCTCCACTTGCTTCTTCCCACTCCGGTCAGCTTTTCGCGACTCACGCCAGGCGCGACAGACATGAAAAGGCATGTTCTGCGACGGAACGTGAGTAAAATCAGGGCTGGTTATCTGCTCTGTTCAAAAAGACTAACTGCTAGTAACCGCTTGCAGCTCTCACTACCTCCCTGGGCTGGTTATCCGCTAGGGCCAGTATTCAACCAATACCGAACGCTACCTCGCTATCTCTCTCACTCCCAGGGCTGGTCATCTACTCTGGTCAATGACCACCACGATCAGCCTCCACGTCATTACGCTTTACCCTACTGTCTCTTTCACACTCAGGGCTGGTTTTCGCTCTGCTAGCGAACTGCTGTATATTGGATTAGTTAGAAGTGTCTTTACCTCTATCCTCCAACCTCCTCCATTTACGGGTCGACTGGCATACCAGCTGTACTCGGCTGGACCCTCAACCTTTTCACCTACTAAACGAAAAACCCGTAGCGACATACCGCATGACTTCACTCCACCTCTCGCTCACACTCCCAGGGCTGGTCACCCGCTCTGATCAGTGAACACCACCATTGGCCTGCGCGTCATGACGCTATTCATTTCCCTCGCCTACACTATCGCCTCATCCTCTTCTATCTTACGATATAAATCCCTAGTGTTCCCACAGCACGGGGCCTAGTCATTTCCCAGTATTCCTAGGGACACTCACACTTCCCTCTGGTTATTCCCCTCAGATCCTTCTTTCTTGTTTACACCATCGCCTCATCCTTTTTTATCTTTCGAGATAAATCCCCAAGTTCCCATGACACGGGGCCTAACAATTCCTCCAGCATCCCTGGTGATACTCCGTCTCACTCTTTCCTGTGGAAATCCTCAGATTCGCTGCCACGAGCAACACTAGCACGAGCCAGCGTGGGCTTCGATAAATTAGATAAGCAAGCTAGTCAAAATATAGTGACAGGAAGTAAAAAAACAAATAAGGATACAAAGAAAATGAAGACCAAAAACAAAATGAACAAAAGTTTATGTACGAAAAATAAAAATAGAAAATTAGGAAAAAAATTTAAAGGTCCATTAGAATGTAATACAGAGAAAAAGAATTTTAAAATGAAGACAACTATTGATGAAACAGAGAAAAAAAATGAGTCAATGGTAGAACAATTATTTGCGATTGGAGAAAGTAATTGATATAATTTTATAAATAATGCGGTAATGAATAATAATATTACACGCGTGAAAATAGAAAAGAAGTAATATTTAGAATTTTGCGAGGAAATTTCTGAAGGAATAGTAGAATTGAATGAAGCACAACTAGTGCAATTAGAAAACATGATTGAAAGAGAAGTAATAGATTAGGGAATAGAATTGAAACCGACACACTTAACTTGCCATAAAATAGATGTCCAGGGTCACAAGCCTTTCAAGCAAAGCTATTATTATGTGCCACCAAGAATAAGAGAAATCATGTATGAGATACCGTTGGACGAGGAATCTAAACCGATAACAGCATTTATAGTCCCGAGCAAAGAAATGTATCAGTTTGAGAGAATGCCATTTGGATTAGCAAATGCTCCTGCTACATTCTAGCGCCTGAAGGACAGAATAATAACACCAGAATTGAAACCACAAGTGTTTTGGTACCTCGATGACATAACAATAGTATCAAAAAATTGTGTGGAACATTCAAAATATTTTTGAATCGTGTTAGATAAAATCAAAGACGTACGTTTAACAATATGATTGGATAAACGCGAGTTTGGATGTGCCGAAATAAAATACTCAGGATTCAGAGTAGATGAAAAAGGGTGACAGGTAGATGAAGAAAAAATCAAACCTGTTTTGGATTTTCCAAGACCAAAAACGGTCAAACAAACACAAAGATTATTAGGAGTGGCATCATGGTACAGGAAAAATATTCAAAGATTTGCAGAGATTATAGAACCCCTGCAGAAGCTATTAAAGGAAGAAGTGAAGTGGGAATGGACTGACAAACAGGAACAGGCATTTACAACTATTAAACACGTACTAACAACAGCACCAATTTTAGCCTGCCCTGATTTGGGAATCCCATTTCAACTTGAAACCGATGCTAGTGATACAGGATTGGGAGCCGTAAATAAAAAAGATAGGTTCGATGGGAAAAAGAATAATCGAGAAATCATGGACAGTTGTAGCATTAGATATGATGGGTCCTTTACCAATGACAGAGTCGAGAAATCAATATATTCTAGTATTTTTTGGCATGTCTACTAAATGGGTAGAGATAATACACGTTGAAAATAAATTAGCATGAACTTTTGAAAAAGAATTTCATAAACCTATAATTTTAAAATGGGGAACACTTAGAAATTTATTCACAGATAAGGGCCAAGAACACATAAATAAATCTATAATAGATTTAACTGAAACATTTGGTATTAGACATTCAAAAAATCCTAAATATCATGTGCAAGCAAATCCAACTGAAAGATGCAACAGGTCAATTAAAACGGCAATAAAAGCGTATTTAGAAAAAGATCATGAATTAAGGGACGAAAATTTCGATGATTTACAATTTGCGTTAAATACAAGTAAACATTCTTCAACAGGATTTACACGAGCTCTTTCAAATTTAGGTAGAGAACTCCAATCAATTGAGGCGCTAAATAAAGATTTAGATGACAAAAGCGAAATCGAATTTCAAGAATCCGCAAAATGGGCGGATAGGATGCGAAAATTAAAAATAATTAGAAAAGACGTAGTTAAAAATTTAGATATCGCAAATGAAACACAATCTAGATATTATAATCTCAGGCGTATTCCGATGAGTATCGAAACTGGCGAACAAGTACTAAAAAGCGATAAAACATTATCAAATAAAGGGGAAGGGAAAGCCAAAAAATTGAATAAAAATTTCGAAGGACCATTTTTCACTGAGGCAAAAATTTCACCAATAATTTACGAAATAAAAACAAGGAACGGGAAATGATTAGGTAATTGGGACATTAAAGATATTAAAAAATTTAATATTTAGAAATAGATTTGAATGAGTTTTTTGGAGGGCATACATGTGGACAAATTTGGATTTTACACTACTGATAACGACCAAAAATGAGACAAACACATACGCAAAAGAAAACAAAAAAACGAGAAAAAATTCAAGAAAAAAACATTTATTTTTAGAAAAATGGACCCAAGATCGATTATGAAATGCAAAGATTGCCTCATTCTAAATGCAAGCGAAGACTTGTTACCCCACGCCTGTTCGAAGTGGGTAGAACTTCTACAATCCCCTCTTAATGAAACACCAGAAGAAAACAGAACTCATCAAAATGAAATGGACCGAAGAAAAAGCCGAGATAAATAGAAATATGCACAGGGAGATAAAGAAGATTAGTAGGGAAAAATTGAGGAAAGAAGCGAGAGGAGACAAAGAAGAAAGACGAGACGTCCAAAATGCGGGAGCCAGATACGAGGAGAAGCACCACAACGCCAAAGTTATAAAACTATTGGACGCAGAGAGATTGAAAAGGGGATTAATCACACGGAAGGATCATTAAGAGATGATGGAGCGGAGAGTCAATATTTTCAATTATTTGCAACATTCACAGTTTGAGGGCAGCAACAGTCCTAAAGTAAGGTCAGTATCAAGTGATATTGTGCCAGTCATGTATATCGTCGACCTCCAGGTATGTTCGAACGCTAAGAGCTCAATATTTTCAAATATCCGCAACACACACAGTTGGCGGGCAGCAACGGTGTTGAAATAAGGCCAGTATCAAGTGGTATTGTGCCAATCATGTATATCGTCCACATCTAGCTACGTTCGAACGTTGAACGCTCAATATTTTTATCTAACAGCAACACACACAGTTTGAGGGCATCAACGGTGCTGAAATAAATTCAGTATGAAGTGCTATTGTGCCAATTATGTATATCGTCCATTTCCAGCTACGTTCGAACTCTAAGCGCTCAATATTTTCAACTAACCACAACACGCACAGTTTGAGAGCAGCAACGGTGCTAAAATAAGGCTTAGTGATATTGTGCCAATCATGTTTATCGTTCACATCCAGCTACGCTCGAACGCTAAAGGCTCAATATTTTTTACTAACTGCAACACACACTGTTCGAGGTCAGCGATGGTACTCAAATAAGGCCAGTATCAAGTGCTGTTGTGCCAATCATGTATATCGTACACTTCCAGCAACGTTCGAACGCTAAACGCTTAATATTTTTAATCAACTGCAACACACACAGTTTGAGGGCATCAACAGTGTCAAAATATATTCAGTATGAGGTGCTATTGTGCCAATCATGTTTATCGTCCACTTACAGCTACGCTCGAATGCTAAGCGCTCAATATTTTTAATCATCTGCAACACACACAGTTTGAGGGCATCAACGGTGCTAAAATAAGTCCAGTAAGAAGTGCTATTGTGCCAACCATGAATATCGTCCACTTTCAGCTACGTTCGAATGCTGAGCGTTCAATATTCTTAACTAACTGCAACACACACAGTTTGAGGACAGCAACGGTGCTAAAATAAATCCAGTATGAAGTGCTTTTGTAACAATCATGTATATCGTCCACTCCCAGCCACGTTCGAACGCTAAGCGCTCAATATTTCTAACTAACCAGAACGCACACAGTCTGATGGCAGCAAAGGTGCTAAAATAAGGCCAGTATCATGCACTATTGTGCCAATGATATATATTGTCCACTTCCAGCTACATTCGAACGCTAAGCGCTCAATATTTTCAAATAGCTGCAACACACACAGTCTGAGGGCAGCAACGGTGCTAAAATAAGGCCATCATCAAGTGCTACTATATTATTCATGTATATCGTCAATTTCCAGCAACGTTTTAACGCTAAGCGCTCAATGTTTTCAACTTACTGCAACACACACAGTCTGAGGGCAGCAATGGTGCTAAAATAAGGCCAGTACCAAGTGCTACTGTACCATTGTCTGTATATCGTCAACTTCCAGCAACGTTCTAACGCTAAGCGCTCAATATTTTTAACTTACTGCAACACACAGTTTGTGGGCAACAACTGTGCTAAAATAAAGCCAGTACTAAATGCTATTGAGCCAATCACGTATATCGTACACTCCCAACAAAGTTCAAATGCTGAGCGCTCAATATTTTGAAGTAAATGCAACACTCACAGTTTGAAAGCAACAACGGTGATGAAATAACGTCAGAGGTTATAACGAAGTTATAAGCACCCCACCTTCTTACGGCCCTGCGGACCTAAACCTATGAGTGGGGAGAAGCTCCACGCCAGGGTTGAATACCCAAATCTCGGCACCCAGGAGTCAGGCTTGTGCTATCTGCACTATAACCCGGTCGAGATCTCCAATCCCTTTATCGTGTACGAAAAACGATGCCAAGCCAGCTACAGGATCTGCTATTCATAAGCTGTTCACCGTCTCCATCTTCAAGGCCCACCAATTTACAAGATCTCTAGGTATCTTGGCTTCATCGCCCGAATGCCAAACATGATCGCTCGCCCGCTCTTGGCTACGCCGCCCGGTTTGGCCTTTTGGAGAACATCGACTCACGAGAGCCAAACCCCCTTGTAAGTGCTTCAATAAACCTTACTTTAAATGTACCTCGTTCATGTTATTTGACTACACCCGTTCTCGATTTTCCACCTTCTTTACCCTTCCTTTCAATTTGCGAGACCCGCCTCATACGTGGAATGCAACAGAAAAGTTATTACCGAAAAACTTAATGTCTAATTAAATTCCGTAGAGGGTAGATTTTCAGGACACAATAACTTCAGGCCTATCAGAGGTAGAGCATTGTTTTTTTTCTCTCCCGTATATTTAGTCTACTTTAACTGATATAAGTGCAACTGGCATCTACAAGGAACAGGGCTTGGGTGCTTCACGGAAACTAAAACAAAATACTTTTTTAGGCCAATTTTGCAATAGAAAATTACTTCTGGAAGTCATATATCCTAAAGTATTTAAGATAAAACATTTTTTATCCCCTTTAAAGGGATTTTTGTGCACTTTGATTCTTTTTGTGATTATTTAAGCGTACAATGCACTGAAAAGGATTGAAAGTAGTCGTCTTGTTGGAACTGCGAATTTGTTCATGTAATTTGTTCATGCCAATAAGAAATATGCTCTACAAATTCGAATTAGTGAGAAATGGATCACTGAGTCAAATCAGTAAGAGTTTTCAGTAAATGAGAACGCAATCTCACTGATTCAAATTGTTATATAAATATATATATATATATAGCATTGTATGACAGAAACTTATCAGCTACACACACGTTTCCTAGCTCAGTCCCGATTTGGTCATCAAATGGTTTTTACCTTTATTATCCCCACGTTAGATATATTACAGTGTCGACGAAGATAGGATTTCGGTAATCGCAGTGAAGTGAAATTCGAGATATGATGTCATATGATATAGATGTCATTAAAAGAAAATATTAAGTTACTGAGTGACACGAAAATAGAAATATTAGATTCAAGTTATGATAGTGATAACAAGGATAACTCTGGTGATTGTGACGACTATAAATCCGGCGAGTACCAAATCAGGTTAGAAGAGGAAAAGAATACGCGTATCGAAGACAAAGTGTAATAAAATAATTTATAAGTTGTAGAAGTTGATGTAAACAATATGGCATCGGTGAACTTATTCGCAGAATTCAAATCGGATGTGGATGATTCGTAAGAGTATTTAAAAGATTTGATTTATGTACGCTTGCTGCGAGAATTACAAAAGATGTAAAAAAAGCTGCGTTTCTATTAACAAAATTAGGTCGTGAAATGTACTCAGCTCCTGAAACGAAATGTGAACCAAGCAAATTACCGTAAGACTGGACATATGCACAGTTGGTAACCGTAATGACAGAACAGATAAAAGTAGCTACAAATGTTACAGTGGAACGTAACAAATTTAGGAAGATTCACCACAATCCAGGACAAGCGGTAGCTGATTTCTCAGTGCTTGTTAAACGATCTGCAGCTTATTGCAAATTTTCGTCAAGTGACGAAGCGTATTTAGATCAATTCATTTATGGACTGCTTTGTGAAAAAACACGTTTTGAGATTTTCAAAGCAAAGGCTCACACTTTTTAAGAAGCAGTGACACTCGCTAAGGAAGTGGAACAAGTTGAAAAACAAGAAAATTCTGAACAAGCATTGTTCAAGATGGCATCGAAGAGTGAAAAAAAAAGTTGGGAAAATTCGCATGGAGGAAAATTCAGGTCATCACATGATCAGGCGTCTTCAAATCAAAGGTCAACGTAAAGGACAGCAACAGAGACGAACGACCAAGGCAATCAGATACGAGAAGTAGCGACACAGCATCGAGTAAGCAAAATTGTAATTGTTGTGGTAAATTTAATCATTACGCTATAGATTTTAGGTATAAGTTGTATACATGTAACAATCGCAACATAAGAGGTCATTTGAAAAATATGTGCAGGGGCGTGAAGAGAATTTCTTTAAATCAGTTCAGGCAAAATTTCGTTGACGCAAATTAACTTGAAAATGATAACGAAAGTATGGACTCATTCGAATTACCGAGGCTATATTGTATAGGTAAGAAAGATGCGTACCCCAATAAGGTCGAACCGAGTAAATTGAAACTATTGATAGAATGTCTATTATTAGAAGTTGAAGTTGACCCGGGCGCATTTGATACAATCATGACATTAGCGGAAAGAGGAAGATTATTTCCAAAAAAGTAAATGATACCAACATATGTAGAAATGAAATTTTATGATGGTTCAATTTTTAAACCTATTGGACTAATGCAAAAATTAAAAGTATAATTTGAAAAGGATTCTAGATTTTTGGACATTTATATTGCAAGAGAAGGATATGGAACATTGATGGTCCGACAATGCTTAAAGGCTTTTGATCGATGGCCACCTGTGTTTCCAAAAGAAACAGAAAATTTGTGTGCTTTAGATAAGATAAGCAATATTTGTGAACTCAAAATAGAACCGGTACCATCGGGGCTAAATCGAATTCTTGAATAGTATAAGCAAGTATTTACAGACAAATTGGGTTGTTTTAATAGAGGCTGTTTAGAACTTAAAGTAAAAGAAGGAACACAGCCCGTATTCAAAAAATGAAGACCTTTACCTATAGCATTGAAAAGTAAAGGAGAAAATACTATTACAAAATTGGTAAAAAAGGAAAAAATATTGATACCGATCCGTTTCAGTGATTTGGCAACAACGATTGTACCGATTCTGAGAGAAAATGGTAAAATGCGACTTTGCGGGGATTTCAAGATGAAGTTACATCCATTCTTAGAAATAGATAGGCATCCACTGCCTCGAATCGAAGATTTGTTGATGTCAATTCAAGGAGGATTACAATTTACGAAATCGGATTCATACTTGGCCTATAACCAAATTACTTCAGCTCCTGAGTAACGGAAATTCGTAACAATTATTATTGAACAAGTATTAGCAGGAATAAAGGGCGTAGGGCATTCTTAGACGATATTATTTTCACACGTAAAACAGAAAAAAGAACATTTAGAGACCTCAGATAAAGTGTTGGCAAGAGCGCAAGAATGCGGATTAACTCCTAAGTTATCAAAGTGTAAGTTCTTTCAAGATGAAGTAATATATTAAGATTTTAAAATTGACCGCTATGGATTTCACACAACCGAGGATAAAGTTAAAGAAATTTTAGAAGCACCCGTACCAGAAACGCTCACTGGTTTACATTCTTTTCTAGGAATAGTACATTTCTATTCACATTCTATACCTGATGCGACAACAATTTTGGATCCTTTGTATGATCAATTAGCAAAACCCAAGTTAGAATGGAATGAAAAATGTGATGAATCATTTAGCAAAATTGAAGAAAAACTTACAAAAGCACCAGTTTTCATGCATTTCAACCCGGGCTCACCGGTAATTTTGTCATGCGATGCATCAACAGTAGGAATATCAGCAATTTTGTCTTATAAGATTAAACCAGGAATTGGAACTCGATTATAACGATGGTCGCATTTTTTGTCGGGTTTCCAGTATTCGATACGATATGTTGAATCATCAAACAATGTTCATGCAGATGCATTATCACGTCTGCCCTTGAAGAATTGTACGTATGTTACCGAGGAAGAAAGAGACATTTAGAAATATTGTAACTATTAAAATGAAAGCACCAGTATATAAGATTGAATAAAAGCTAGAGATGAAACCAGAAAAGATAAGACGTTGTGCGAAGTTATAAATTACACGTTAAATAGATGGCCGGCAGACTCCAAATATTCATCACTTCAATTAAAAAACTTTGAGAAAAATAAATTAAAATTACATGTAATACAAGGAGTCTTACTGTAGGAAAACCGAGTAATAATTCCGAAAGCCTTGCGAAAGTTGATGTTACAAGAATGACATTTAAGTCATATGGGGATGGTTACAATGAAAAGTCTAGGCAGATCATATATTTGGTGGCCTGGCATCGATAAGGAAATTGAGGTGATTGCAAAAACTCGTGAAGCATGTACTTCATTACAACAAACTCCACCCAAGGCCCCATTACATTCATGGCCCTGGCCGGATCAGCCTTGAGACAGAATCCACTCGGATATTTTAAGTTCAATATACGGTAAAATGTACCTTCTGGTAGTTGATGCGCACTCCAGATTTTTCAAATGAATAGTACTGAGGCTGGTCCAAAAATTCAAGGAAATAAAGAACTGTTTGCTATATTTGAAATCCCGCGACATCTGCACATAGATAATGGTAGACAATTCACAAGCGCAGAATTTTCGGAATTTACACAAGAAAATGGTATGAAGCACATTTTCTCCCCACCAGGTCATCCTCACCCCTTCATCGATCTGAAAGAGTAAGAGCGAAAGCCAATCCTCAGTAATAAGTTCATATGTTCTAATTAGTTGTATCTAGTAAAATTTGAGACTCTTAATGAATAGAGGATTGTGGAAAAATGTGTGCGTATATCAAGATAGCAGAGGTACGCACACACGTTTCCTAGATCAGTCCCGATTTGGTCAACAAACGGTTCTTACGTTTATTATCCCCACGTTAGATATAATACACAAACAGCTGGAAATGAGTCATCGATTAAAATCAGTGAGGATTTTCATTAACAATCAGTAAAATCTCACTGACTAAAACTTGGGGAGTAATTTATTTTGTTTCTTAATATATGTTTGCACATTACTTCTAATTCTGAAACATATTATTTCAAATTAGAAATATAATATGAATGTTTATTTCACAAACAACTATACACTTTATAGATTTTCCTTGTTTAAAGGTGAAGACAAGGATAGTATAGAAAACTTATCTAGTGTGGTATATCTTTTAAAATGTAACTTTTGTGAGAAAGTTTATATTTGTGAGAGTGGTAGGAGATCAAAAACTCGTATTAATGAACATAAAATAGATTGCAAATAAGGCAATCAAAATACAGGTTTGTCACAACATGCATGGCAATTCGACCATTATTTTGATTCTGAATTTAAAAATATTAAAATTATAGCTCGAGAAAAAAATACTCACAAAAAACAATTATTTAATCCATCTTCATAAATTATTATAATAAGGTTTCTATTAATTTGAAGACAGAAATGCTGGATATTTATAAAATTCATCAAAACATTGTATAATGTAATATCTATTAACTTGTACTATGATTCAATCAAGTTTAATTTCATTTCGCTTTTGGCGCGCTTTCTTCATCTGGGATTCAATTTTAGTATTCGCCTTTCTCAATGACTCATGTAAAACTTTTTTTATTTCCAATAACGTGTAGTATATGTTTGTCCTTTCAAAATACGATACATCTTTTTTTTTATATGTAATCAGATTCAATATATTGAAACCTCTTTAATTTTTTTGAAGTTTACATTAAAGAAAAAAAGAAATTTCAAAATTTTTGTCTTATTATTATTTTAAATACTATTGCAGGTAATTTACTATACTTTCCTCAATTATCTATTCATTCCCGACCAATTCATAACTTTTTAACACATTAATTTTGACTTGGGTGACGTTTATCTTGGAAGAAGACCCGCATTGATGGTCGAAGCGTACGTTGGTAATGTTTTCCAATTGACGATCAAAAATTTTCAGTAAAACGTTCAACAACTTATGCAGGATATTGCGCAATACAAGGATAAACGGAAGACTGATTACATTCCTAGAATATAATGTCATTGTTCATAAAATATGAAATTTACAGTAAAACGTTTCACAACGTATGCAGGATATTGCGTAATACAAGTATAAACAAAAGACTGACTACATTCCTAGAATATACCATTGTTTATGAAATAGAAAATTTCCGAAAAACTGATAACATTCATCATTGCCTTATCTATCTAGAAGCTTCGAGATCTGGCACGGACATGAACTCGGTTTTTAGCATAGAACGAAAATATTCCGGTTGCATATCGATAATGGAGTCTTGAAGTTCGGGATATTATTGATCATCAGATCGGCGATGTATATTTATCCTGTGTAGTTCCTAGTGTACGAAAAAATGTGTTTAAGAAAATCAAGTTCGATTATAGATGTTAAACTATTCTAAAGAGTAGTGACAATATATGCCTACATACTATGAATATACTTTTTCATTTATTTTTTTTATTAGGCTTTGCGTTAACCAGTTTTTTCCTTAAATGCTGAAAAAAATCATTAATTTAGTTTAGCCATACTCCGAAAACTT
Source organism: Melikaiella ostensackeni (assembly GCA_032362435.1). Lineage (NCBI taxonomy): Eukaryota > Metazoa > Arthropoda > Insecta > Hymenoptera > Cynipidae > Melikaiella > Melikaiella ostensackeni. The sequence goes on from JAUMHM010042249.1 coordinate 12,239, forward strand.
TCTTGGTGGCATACACATCTATCAAATTATAGCCCAGTATAATATAGAATATGTACGCCTGAGTCGCGTTTTAGCTGCGATTGAACTAATGTTGAGCGGGCGGTTTGACGCTGAGGATGGCTGTTTACACCCGGTGATATCAAATTCCTACTGTCTGATACAAACTCGACAGTCGAAATAGGGTGATCACAAAAAGTAGATTTTCAGCAATTTTCCTCTCATGGTCATAGTCATCTGTATTTGGATTAGACCAACAGTTTTGGCGGAAGAAATCGCAAAAGCGAGAGATACACAGGTAATACAGGCCCACAAAAAAAAAGTTTTCTGAAACCCGAGCTAAACCACCATATCTATATGTTTTTGGGGTCGCTGAATACGATTCCAGTGTCAGTTTGACCCCATCAGGTCAGGATCAAGATCAATTAAATGTCAAAATAAAGAAAACCATTGCATCTTCTAAGACGTTTCAGGGGTCGCCAAATCCGAATTTGGGGTCATTTTCACCTAATCCTTAAAAGATCTTACGAGCGGTTTCCTTTCACGCTTCACTCCGTTCTCATCACTCTTGCTCTTTAATGACTTGAGGCTCATCAAACACCCTAGTTTTTTATAATTCGCTATCATTCGAGCCGCTATTTCTTCGTACACTCCAATTTTATGATTCTCAAAGAGATTCTTTACAACTTCTTTGAAACTGATCCAAGATGCTTTTTCCTTGACATTTATTGTAGAAATGACGTCAACGTCTTTTATTAGTTTGCGTATTTGTGGTTCATCGAAGACACATTCAGTTATTTTCGCATCACTAAGAACAATTTCCTCATCTTAGTGACGCGAAAATAACTGAGAGTGTCTTTGCTGGACTACAAATACGCAAACTAATGAGACATGGTGACGTCATTTCTTCAATGAATTACAAAGAAAAAGCAGCCTGGATCAGTTTCAGAGAAGTTGTGAAGAATTTTCTTGGGAATCATAGAAGTGAAGAGTACAAAGAAATAGCGGCTCGAATGATAGCAAATTATAAAAGACTAGGGTGTTTGATGAGGCTTAAGGTACACTATTTGCACTCACATATGGATCACTTCCCAGCGAATCTAGGTGATTTCAGTAAGGAGAAAGGTGAGAGGTTCCATTAAGATATAAAGACAATGGCAATGAGATATCAAGGTCGATGGGGGATGTAAATATGATAGGTGATTACTGCTGGTCATTAAAGAGAGAAAGTGATGAAAACAGAGTGACGCGTAAAAGGAAACCGCCCGTAAGATCTTTTAAGGATAAAAATGTGAGACACCATAAGAAACAGTGAATGTAGGGATAATTCCTGATATTCAATGTAAAGATTCAGAAATTGTAACAAAACTCTGGTAGGACAAATTCGTTCGACCCTGATCCTCACCTAGTGAGGTGAGAATGACCCCAGATTCGGATTTAGCGACACCAAAAACGTCTTAGAATAGTGGTTTTCTCCGATTCAATGGTTTTTTTTCTCTTTTTGACCTGTGCATGACCTTGATCCTGACGTCATGGAATCGAACTAGCCCCAGATTTGGATTCAGCGACCCCAAAAGCGTCCGAGGGTAGAGGTTTTGTCCAATTTCATGGTTTTTTAAATTTTGACCTTGGATAACCTTCATACCGACATGATGGAGTAAGAATGACCCCGGATTTGGATTTAGCGACCCCAAAAACGTCTTGGAATAGTGTTTCAAGTCGATTCAATTGTTTTTTCTTATTT
>JAUMHM010042286.1:0-15476 GCA_032362435.1 Melikaiella ostensackeni
AGAGAGACATTAAGCAAGGATTGGTTCCAATCTGCAGGGTTGCCTATGAATACTTAAGATTTCTTTTAATTGAGGTGATAATGGTTAACTCACTTTACCAAAAAAGATCTCTTACTGAAATATAGTTTATAAATTTGATAAAGTTACTAACTTTTTAGAAAAATGTTATCGACTTGGATTCTTACCTTTTTCCTTTTGAAAAATGAAATAATCTGAATAGATTGGTTCTTAATCAATCCACAAAATCCATTCAAAAGTTTCAAAATCATTAGATTATAACAAGTCGGTTAATATATCCGTTAACTGTTTGAGATACAAAATTCACTATTTAATATAGTAGTTATAAATGTCAGAACTGCGAATGTGTCATTACAAATAATACATACATTAAACTGCAACTATGGTATTACTAATCTGTAAATTTTGTAGAAAAGATTACAAGGTACACAAAAAAGTTTCACAAATCACAATTGGACGTCTCACTACCTCTTTTCCAGCTCAACAGATACAAATATACAACAAAATGAAAAAAGAACCCATTTTAATTGAAAACATTAAAAATTGAATAATTTCCCGGGCTGCCACACTGTCACTGAAGTCAATTTCAGTCACTTTTTTTTCTCAAACCACTTTTTAGTCACTTTTTCAAGATAAAGTCATTAAACTCAATTTCTTGAAATGAAAAAATCTCTTTATTCACTTTTCTTTCAATAAAATAACCCAAGAGCTAACCACTATCGAATCCAGATCTATAGCTACTTTTAAATATTCTTGAATCCTTTGAAATACTTTAGGGTACTTCAAAAGATTCCAAGGAATTTTTTTATAGATTTCAACAATTTGAAGGGATTCCACAGGGTTTCAAAAAGTTTAGGGTATTTTTGAAAATCCCAAGAAATTTTAAGTGACTTTTTAGAAATTTCAAGGGATTTCAATAAACTTCAAAGGATTGCAAATATTTTAGGATATTTGGAACTAGCCTAGGGCATTTTTAAGGTATTTAACAAATTTCAGGGTATTTCGAAGGATTTTAATGATTTTAAGGCATTTGAAAAATTTTCCATGGGATTTTAAAGAATCACGGAAGATTTGGAACGATTCTATAGGACTAAAACGGTTTTAAGATATTTTGAAAGATTTCAAGGGATTTCATAAGGTTTCCGAGGATTTCGGTGATTTTAAAGAATTTTGGAAGCTCAAAGATTTGAAGAGATTTTCAAATATTTTTTGCAGCTTATCTGAATTCTTTGTCATTTTTTGAGTCTTATTAATTCACTTGAATTGTTCTAAATTCATTTTAAACTTACTGAATACGATCATTTTTTTATTTTTGAAATTTTTTAAAACTTACATTGAATTTTTATGGATTTTATCGAATCCTTCTCATTTCCTTCGAATTCCTCTGACGTCACTTTAATCTTACTGAAATCAATGGAATTTTTTAGATTTTTTGAATTCGAAATGGAATGAAGTTTAAATTAAATAATGGAAGAGAAAGTTTGTGAGAATTTGCATGCATTTCAATTTATGAAACATCAGATATTTGAAAGTACACTAATTTCATCATCTTTAAATTAACAAAATTTAAAATTTAAGGCAAGAGAAGTTCAAAATTTATGTATATGTAAACTTCTCTCATTAGAATATAATCCAACCTGAGAAGCTTGATAGTTCAGAAACAAATATCTTGAAACCAGATTAAGAATCCTTCAAGCTGAATAACTATTGTTAAGAGATTGCGTAAATTTTATAGTTTATTTCGGTTGTCCGTATATGTATTTACTATATATTTATTGTGAAACGTTACCTTGAGAAATTACGGTTATGATGTGAAGCTATTTTATAAACACCTATTCTGTACACAGGCAATTGTATATAATGTGATCACAAGTTCATATATACGGGGTTAGTGCAATAAGAAAAAATTTAGAATGAAGAACAGATTAGTCATGAACTTCTTTTGCTATAACGTGAACAATATATCCCAAATTATTTGTAGAAAAAAGTCCTTACTTATTGCTTATTCAATCACTTATTTTAAAAGAAAGTGATATATACTTTTCGAAAACTCAAATTCGTAATTTTGTATTAAAATATGCTTTTAAAATTCGAATTTGAAAAAAGGGTACGATTAAAAGTAGAAAGTTTAAAGATAGTTTTGGCAAAATTTGAAACGAAACTTTTTTCAAATATTTGAAATATCCTTCATGAAATTTGCATCGCACACCCGTGTGTACATTTTTAATATTTTTTAATGTAAACGAGGATCATTTCCCTTAACTTTTTAAAAAATTTATAATATAATAAATTACATGCTGTTTAAATTTGTTTTTAATATTTAAATTTTCATATGTAAAAACTGAAAATATGGCGTTTTGTGTGCACGTAAAAAAATCCTTCCCATTAAAAATTTATATATTAAAAATATTACAAAAAATATTTTTAACAATATTTTTTATTATGTATGACAGAAATAACATTTGTTCATTGATTTACAACTTTAACAATTTACTACACTTCACTTTATTTTATTTTTAATTTATATTTCACTTCAAATCTTCGCTCATGGCGTTTACTTTATTATTCTGAAATTGAATCTAGCGCTATTTCTTAACCAATATGGTGGCAGTTCGTCCGAAGCTTTCTATTGGTTCTCTTTTTTTTGAGCTGCGCATGGCTAGACCATGTATTCTTAGATCATGGCGGTAACGCTTCTGCTACGAAACGAGAACGAAACATATGATCTGTACGTGAAGATCGTAGTTCGATATGGGGGTGAAAGAATTCAAAATTGTTTTGAATAAACCTTCGAAAACTTACAATCCTGGAGAAACAATCAGAGGAAAAGTTATTTTAGATCTGGATTCTCCAGAAACAATTCGTGGTGAGTAATAATACTAATAATAAAACTAGGTAAAACTTATTTTTATGTAATGTACATATTTTTAATAGCTTACCCTATTTATAGTATAACTGTAAGGGGTGAAAACTACTCTTAAATGTGTAGCACGCAATAGGGTTTATTGGACTTTCTCATATACGAATGTAAAGCAACCCTATGTGTTTTTTAACTAGAGCAAAATATTTTGATGACATTTTGATAATGTCCTCTTGCTTAATTTTGATACACGAAACTAAAAGAAAAATAATTTTATATAAAAATTTGGTTTATACTGAAGGGGTAGTTTTCCCCCAATATAAGATTTTTCTCTGAAAACGGAAAAAATATGTATCCAACGTTCAGTTCTCGATCTCGTCATAGAATAATTTTTTTATGTAGAAAAGAAACTTTGGGTATACTTCCGAAAAGTTCACCTAAGAATATTGACTTGATACTTGGCCTAGGGGTTCCTTTTGGATCCTTGTCGAACGCACTAAAAGGATTTTTTTATTTTCAAAATCTCGAGAAATATTGATTTTGAAAAAAATGTTGTTCACAAAAGTTGTAGATCTCGTCGAAACACATATTTTTTATGTCAATATTTTTTTTCTAAAATTAATATTTTGAGAAAAATGACAAAAATGAATTTTCGGATTTTTTGTTACAAAAAATGTCAAAACTTGCGATACTAGTGTCTAAAAAAAGTTTAAAGAATAAACTTTTATCATTGAAAAATATTGAAGGACACCACTAGGATGCGTGGTTTGTTTTGGGTCGTTGGTAAAGGGGTCGGCATGAGTGGAGGGAGGGGGTGTGGGCCATTTGAAATTCCCGAGACTAGGAGCGTGGTTATTTTTTCACTCTGGTTTCCCTTCAAAACACGTATAAATCTTTCGCCTTTTACTAAAGATTTCCGTGAAGGGGAACAGCTGATGAGTATAGACCAATTTTTTTTCATTGGTCTATAGATTCATCAATTGTTCCCCTCCATGGAAATCTTTAGTAAAAGGCGAAAGATTTATACGTTTTTTGAAGGGAAACCAGAGTGAAAAAAAAACCACTCGTCCTTGTCTTGGGCATTTCAAGTGGCCCGCACCCCCTCCCACCACTCATGCCGACCCCTTTTCTAACGCCCCCCCCCCAAAAAACACGCATCCTAGTGGTGGTCTTAAATATTTTTCAATGATAAAAGTTTATTCTTTAAAACTTTTTTAGACACTAGTATCGCAAGTTTTGACATTTTTTGTAACCAGAAATCTGAAAATTCATTTTTGTCATTTTTCTCAAAATATAAATTTTATAAAAAAAATATTGGCATAAAAAATATGTGTTTCGACGAGATCTACAACTTTTGTGAACAACATTTTTTTTCAAAATCAATATTCCTCGAGATTTTGAAAAAAAGTCAAAATTATTGATAACTTAATTTATATTGATCTGCGCCAAAAATCCTTTTAGTGCGTTCAAATCGGGTCTAAAAAAAACCCCTAGGCCAAGAATCAAGTCAATATTCTTGGGTGACCTTTTCGGAAATATATTCGAAATTTTCTACATTCCAGATAGTTTACCCTTATAAAACAACCCCCTCCTCATATTTCAGCGAATTTTGCCCCACTTGAGACACTTGCGGATGCGAAACTAATTAAAATATTCTTTTAGTCCTTCCTTTCATATAAATATAAGGAAAAATATTATAAAATGGAAATACATATATAATATTTTGTTTATCTTTTACGCTATTTTCATTTTCAGGAGTAAGAATTAGAATGAAGGGAACGGCTCACACTTATTCTAGACACGTCCATTGTGATGATAACGAAGAATACTTTTCTAAAACCTATTCAGTTGCTGGTAACAATAACCTAATTTAATACTTTCATTTTTTGTATAATTTACTGGAAAATCATTGAAATCCTTACAATTTTTTGAAGGAAACTACTTGGATATTTCTTTTGAATTTTTTTATATTTTCAATTCTTATAAACGCATAAAATTTGTGGATTTTTCCTTCGATCACTCCAAAACCTTCTTACCTGGAAGGCTCTTGTTCTCTTGACTAGACCTTAAATTTCCCAAATAGTTTCGAATATATACCTGAGTACAGAGAAAGCTTTTCTGCTTCTTACTCTCAATTTCTCATAGTATGTTGAAGTCCTTCATTTAATGGTCCAAATTGAATGAAAATGTCTAGTTTTTTCAATATCGGTATAATTAGATAAGTATTTTGATTTTTTTAAATAATTTAGAAAAATATCCATAAAAACAAAGCTTTTTCATAATTTTTGAAATTACCGCTACCCGAAAATTATTCAAACTTCTGTAAGTTTATGGGAGTTTAATGTGATCGTAATCGTTCCACAACATTTTTAGGTTTCTGTAGTTCACGTTTGTCTTGTCGAAAATTCTAGAAAAATGCATAACCAAATCTACGGGATTTTATAGTAAATAGCATTATTTACTAGAACAGTAAAAAAGTGTAAAGCCGAAAAAGTTGAAGCATTTGAAAATTAAACTTTTAAAGCTATGTAATAATCACTTCCATTTGGAGGCATTCAATATTGAAAAAATTCATAAATTTAAGCGCTTGAAGTTGCAAAATTATCAAAATTTGAAGTCCAGAAAAGTAAAAATTAAAAATTGCACAATTTTATATGAAAGAATTATAGAAGGAATACTTTCTTATTGTAACGTCAGAAGTTGAAGAATTAAAAAAAGAGGATTGTTGAAAATGAAAAAACTGAACAATCTTGAATTTGGAATGTTAAAAAGTGACTAAGAACAAATATGAGTCCCAAAATTTAAAAAATTAAGACTTAAGATTTTCAAAGTAAAAAATAAAAAATAAATTTTCAACCTCCTATAAGGGTGTTTTTTTGTCTTTCAAGTGTAGTATTCTGAATAAAATTAGAGTGAAGCTATTTTCAGTGATACCTACCGTAACTTAAATGAAATTCTCATTGCTTTCACGTAACTCATTTGTCACTTTCACAAACAAAAAGAAATTAAACCCTTTTAGCGTTTAAAGGCCTTGGACCACGTGTTAATAATTTTTTTTTAATTTATAAAAAGTTGCACAATTATTTTTACACCAAATGTGACAAAATAGGAGGGTGAGACAATAAAATAATTTATTTTTATTTTTTTGGACTTTCGGTCTCTATTAGTGCCGAAACGTAAGGATCCATTAAAATCTAGAGATAAAAAATTTGGACGATTCCATGACACTCATGAATGAGAATCTAAAAAAATCAAGGAATTGAAAGAAAGAAAAATAGGTTGGTGATTTAAACATGAGCACATAATTAATTTCTATTGTTTATCTATTTGTCAATATTCCGCCTTGATTTTAATTCTAATGTTTTTTTTTTCATTAAAAAGTTCCGACGCGTCCGAAAGATTTCTCAAAGCTAGGTAACAAAAATAATATGAAAAAAAAAAATTAATGATATAAAATTTTGTAAATAATAAAATTCCAGTAAGTTCTTATAAAAATATGATATTGATCAATTCAATATAAATGATTTCTATATAAGCATTAAATGACTTTAAAATGGGTTTTATTTATATTTATGAGAAGGCCGTATAAATAAATTAATATATATTGGTTTTAAAAAAAACTAATATTGCTAAAAATGTCAACATCTTGCGTTGATCAAAGCTTAGACTATGCAAATTTTCATATGTATCTCTTAAATAAGGAATTTTAAAACAACGAAACTAGGTGCAATTGAAGCCCTCCCAGAGAGGAATAAAATCCTTCCTAATTATAAATAAATTCGAAAAACGTTTTACATTGATAAAGTACGTTACAGCTAATTCTTCTTTCTTTTCTTTTTATTATGTTTTTGTCTTGTTTTGTTCGATACAAAGATATTTCATACACTGAAAAAAATTTACTCGTTCCAAAGAAATGTGTTTCTTTGTTTTTTTTCTTTGTACCAAGGATTTGTTTACATTAGTTGAGTAAATATTGTTCAGAGACAAAAGACTCATGCCTCAAATCAAAGAAATCATTTCTGTGGTGATACTTCTTTAATAGAAAGAAATATTTCTTCGAAACAAATGGTGAAAATTATTAAGCTAAAGAAATAATTTCTTGGAAGCCAAGAACCTGGTATCTTTGAATCTTTTTTCAACACCCTAAGGAACATTTCCTCACTTCAATTAAATCGATTTTTTGCTGTGATAAAAACTGATTGAAATTAAGTAGTTTATTCATGTGTGGATCAAGTAATTTAATTTCTTTGAGTGAAAGAAATATTTTTTCCCGATAAATAATTATTCATGGAATTGAAGAAAATATTTATCAGTTGCTAAAAGTTGACAGGGCTATTGCGAATAAATAATTATATAAATTTAAAAGACGTTTTCTTTTCAACTAAATATTTATCAATTTCAATTGGAAGAAATCGTATACTGAATAAAGTGTCTGCAATTAATTGATTCGAACAAAGAAAATGCTTTATTGAATTAAATATATGTGAATTTCGTTAATATACTTTTTTTTATAAAGTTGACATTGTAACATATTTATTTCAATAATATATTTATTTCGGTGCAAAGGCAATTCTCTTGAATGAAATGTTCATGGAATCCGTTGAAAGAAACATTTTTTTAGTTCATGAAAGAGAACTTAATCATTCTAAATAAATAATTTTTTAAGTAGTTAGTAATTCAGGATAAATGCCGCTAGATGGACAGAGTATATTATCTCGCAATAGAAATTAAATCCCAAGGAAATAAGTTGGCTGAAAATGTTTAGCATAGTTATAATGAAAAGCAGATGTGATGATCTATCTTACTGATTGTCATCTAATACTGTTATTTTTTCTCAGTACCAACACTAAGTGTGTTGAAATATTCTAGAAAAGTTTTTTCTCTTTGTGAAAAAAAAATTATTGCAATGATATAATTATTATTACAACATGTAATACTTTCGAACAAATTCTAGATTTACATTATTGTATTTTAACTATTCAAATTTTTTAAACAGTGATGGTATTGTTTTTGTCCAGTGAAATATTTGTTTGATCCTAAGCTACCCTTATTTCTATAAATTAAATTGTTTTTCAAATAATTCTCTCGTTTCTTTGAGTCAAGCATTGGGTTCTTTTAACTACGATAGACTGGTTAGGTTTTTTACTAATTTTAGTGTAGGATACACGCACATGTAATTATACTTGGTCATAACCATGGCTATTAAAAATTTGAGTCAATTCAGACATTTTCTACATCATGTCCAAGTCATGTTTTGTGAAAAACTGTAGCGAATCGCCCCGGGCGACCATAATTTATTAGGCCTACTAATATTTATTAGATATTTTAATTAAATTTATTGAATTCTACAGATGACCTAGATGTGACAGCAGGCAAACACGAATATCCTTTCGTGTACGATTTGCCTCCAAATTTACCCAGCAGTTTCGAATCAGACAAGGCATTGGGATATGTGAGATACACAGTTAAAGGAGTTATTGACCGTCCGGGTTGGAAATATACTCATAAAACAAAATTTCCCTTTAAAGTTGTATCTACTTATGATCTCAATACAGATCCTACAGCTTCGGTAATTTGAACTTTCTTTTTTCTAATCTAAGTTACAAATATACATTCGCTGAAATTTATAATAAAAAGTTTTAAAAGAATTTGAAAGATTTTCTTCGTCATGTATACTAAGGTTTATAATTTCTTCACAAAATTTTTCAGAAATTAATTTTTTTAAAGCAAACCAAAAGCTTCGGCTTCTTTAATTCCTCGCCTCTTTTGGCTGTCAGTTTATCATTGCCGGTTAGAGGATACGTTCCAGAACAGTATATTCCCATAAAAGTTAATATTAACAATTTATCTGGAATTCCAGTTACTGCTATAAAACTGACGTTGGCTAAGGTAAAATATTTTCTAAAAGAATGTTACTCTACTATTCTCCTATAGAACCAGTTTTCTAAATCCAACTATTTTACTATACATTCACTACCGTCGGAAATTATCTACACGGATAGCGCGAGCAGTACTAAAATCACTGATGACTTTTAAACAAGATTAGTCGTTTGGAAATAGAGGTACTAGATGTTTTCATTTAAAAACGGTTTACAAACTTATAAAATTACACGTAGAGTGACCTCCAGTAGAGTTGTTTTTGACTTTTTGAAACTGATGTATCACGTGAGAAGTTTTTAAAAAAAATTCCAGAATTTCTCGAATTTATTACCTCAACTTCAACTTATGTCATGACTTAGGACAGTAATAAAAAACGTTTGAATGTACAGGGTGCAATCTTTCGAATCTTATCTTGAATTTAAGCTAATAAAATTGGAAAAACCTTGTCGGGTTCCCGAGATATGACTAAAAATGTCCAAGCGTGTTTGCATCCTGTTCCGGTTGACTTAACAGCGAGGCCGGCCGACAGTGCTGATCGACGACTGAAATTGGACGCAGACATGCTTGGACATTTTTAGTCATATTTCGAGAACCCCTGAAGATTTTCTAAGTTTTAATGGCTTAAATTAAAGATTGTGTTCCGTAAATTTCACTTTATTTCTACAACTAGCCTAGGTCATGACACGAGTTGAAGTCGAGGTACAAAATTCGAGCAATTTTTGAATTCTTGGAAAATCTTCGCACGCGTTATATCCTCTTCAAAAAGATGAAAATATCTCTACTAAGTGGCATTAAACGTGGTATTTCATAAGAATTCTAACCTTTTTTTTTCTAAATCTCTAGCTTTATTTCCAAACTAATTATCGTGTTTCAAATTCATCCGTGATTTTTAGTACCGCTCGCACTAGCCGTGTAGATAATTTCCGACGGTAGTGTACCTATTTAAAAATTATTTTTTAGTATATTACGTATCATGCGTCGAAATTTTTGAGTCTCGTTGAGCTCAAAGATAATGAAAGGGTAAAAATGGCTGAAGTTCGCAGCCAACTGGAAGACAGCGACATCATCAGTTATGAACAGCTTTTGAAGATTCCACCTTTCACACCCTTTTTAAACAACTGTCGTATCATTGAGGTCGATTATATGTTGGAGGTAAAAGTGTACGTCAGTAAATTGTGAGTACACATTTCAAAATATTCTTTTTATAATGTTAACGTTTTCACAATATGATTTTTAATATATATATATATATATATAATATATTATATACATATGTTGTGCATCATGTTTCACAAGACTTCAATTACTTTTATTTTTTGACTTTTTTCAGGAGCTTTTCTGTTTTAAGAATGGCTACACCAGTCTTGATAGGAACCATTCCTCTGGAAAATTATCATTCACTAGTGGATCCTACAAGAATTAGTATTCCAAGCGCTCCTATTGAAACTCCATCAGACACCTCGGCGACCATAACTTCTCCACTAGGTGATCCCTATTTCAGTGCTCGTAATCATTTTTAACAAAATTCTCATTTATTTCAAATCCAGTAAAAGGGCCGTTTTTAGGTCCAGAATTAGAAATAATTTTTGTCAATGGAAATAAAAACTCAAGAAGGTTTGAAACAGTTTGCTTTCAAATCGTCAACTTTAAAGACATTGTTTGACGCTAGAACCTTTCAATTTGAATCATTTTTCGAGGAGATGAAAAACTACATTTCGACTGTCCCGAAAAATAAGTCACTCACAATTTTTTCCAAAAACAGAGCGTATCAATTACATTATGTTTCGCTATAGTGTCCTATCTCCATTCACAAATCCATATAGATACGACTCTCTAGCAAAGTAGACTAAGTAGAGTATAGATGATACGCACTGTTTTCGGAAAACTTTGTTAGTGATTTATTCTTCGGTACAGTCAATTTACAGTATTTTATACTATTATTATTTTTATTTTACAGTGTTTTATATCTTCATGAAAAACCGTTTAATCAGAATGCTTCTTGCGTTATAAAATTTTTTTGAATTTGAAGATTTGAAGGCAAACTATCTCAGACCACTTTGTGATATTATTTCCACAAAAAAGTTACATTTTTATTCTGGGCCCAAAAATAACCATTATTGACTTCAGTGGCGGATTAGTCTCTGATGCCGCCCTGGGTCAACCTTCGAGGTGCCGCCCTTCTTTGTAAGTGTTGGGACCAAAAAAAATAGTTCAATAAAGTATTTTCTCTTTGAGATTTATTATTTTTAATTTTATATTAATAGTACAGAAAGTGAAAACTATTTTTGTCTTTCAGTATAATTTATTTTATAGAATAATTTAAATAGGCAAATGATCGGATCCATTTCAAATCAGACAGGTTCTACACTCAAGTCGCAGAATTTCTCAGCAACAGAATATGTTGTTTTTGAGAATAAATTAGGCGATCCTTGTTTTTCCGATTTAAGAAAAAAAAATTCCACAAAGTTACGAGTATTTGAATTTTGACATCTATTTTTCAAGAAAACACACACTTGTTCTTTAAACTTCTATATTCTTTCTCTAATTTAGAAATTCCAATGTTCTTTTTGTATTCTGATGAGTTTTACCGTTATCTTTCGAAATCCGCCAGAAAATTCGGAAAAAGTTCAAAATTAACAATATGGTCACGATTTGTTTGAAAATACAAAAAGTCAATTTAAACAGAAAAACCACACTTATTGTGTGTGAATTTTATGTGGGCTAAACAATGTCTGTGGCCAGGAGAATTTTATTCATAAGATCGAGCTGTTGCACTTTTCTCTGAAATAACGAAAGATACGAAAAAAATGTTAGGATAAAAGTTGACATATCTAGAAAAATCAACAAAAAATTCATCTTGCTCTTTTGGGACATCTTGCATCGTTTACGAAAAAAATTCGAAAATTATATTTTCAGGAAAAAAATCCCAGCCTCAAGAATTGTTCAGCACATATAAAACTGATAAGGTGTCTTCCTTAAAATGTGGGGTTTTTTAGAAAATCTTCTTTATTTTTTCTTCAAATTTTGAAAACACGAAAAGATGATTTTCTGGCAAACTCCGCCTTTCCTTTTTTTCAAAATTTTTAAAACGTTTTTGCCAATATGAGAAAGGCATTCTATCAGTTTCATACAGACTAAACCATTTTTAAGGACGGGAGAATTTTTTTTCTTAAAAACATAGTTTTTTTTCGTAAACTATGCTAGATATCACAAAAGAGTAAGAAATAGTTTTATTAGAATTTTCTCAGACCTGCAAACTTTTATGTTTATATTTTTTTGCACCTCACGCTGTTTCCGAAGAAAATGTGGAAATTCGATTTCGTGATAATAAATTCTCCTGTCTTTATACTAAAAGGAAAAATTTATAACTGTGGGTTTTTTGTGAAAATCGATTATTTATATTTTCAAACAAATCGCCGGCACTTTGTCAATTTTTAACTTTTTTCAAATTTTCTCATGGATTTCAAAAGAACACCGAAAAAGCATCAGAATTAGAAAAGAAATTTGAAATTTCTAAATTAGATCAAAAACTATAGAAGTTTAAAGAGAAAATGTGTATTTTTTGAAAAAGAGATGTCAAAATTTAAATACTTGCAGCATTGGGAAAGTGTAGAACCTGCATACTTAAAAATGGATTTGATTTAATCTATTTTAATATTTCTGGAAGTTTAAAATATATTTAAAAAATCAGACGCTGTGCCGTCCTTTAAAATTTACCGTCCTGGGCTATGGCCTGTTCGGCCCCTGGTGTAAATATACCACTGATTGACTTCCCTTTTTAAGCTGTAAAAATATAGCGTGTATCTATGATAAGCGGGACTTATGAAATCCTAGAATATTATTTTTAAAAATGCCTTCTTTTTTCAGCTCCAACGTATGCAGAACTATCCCGAAATTTCCAAAAAGAATGTATTGACTCCCAATATCTTATCTAGGACTCACCTTGCTGAAACTGGAATTATATATTATAGTACGAATGACCGGAAAATATACGAGATTCTCACAATTGGATTCTTCGAAAATATATTCAATGACCTTTTTTTTATTCTGTGTACTTTTGTGTGTCAGACTTGATGGAAAAGAATTTAGTCGATTTAAAAAAAATGTATGTTCCTTTCCCCATTGAAGAGCCAAGTTGAAGGTAATTTAGAAAACCATTTGACAGCAATATCTGCTGAAGGTTTGATAAGCTAATAGGTATACTTTTGACAGTGGTTATTTGTGACACACTTGATAATTGTATAAGAACAAGGGTTCCTCTTTACTTGTTGAGATTTCATTAATTTTAAAAGAGAATACCTACGTATTTACCTATGTCCCTATATATTGCAAAAACATCCCCTTTGTTTCTTATTGTATGTTCATAACCAGAGCATTCCTTTTGCCGGATAAACTTCACTGAACCTCAAAATTATGCCAGTTATACATTTTTTTTATTTAAAAAGTTGAAAGCAAGATAATATGTCCAAGTGTGAAACAGGATACAGACATAAATTCATGTGATTGTGATGTTGAGGTTTCAAAAAGGAACACAGACAAAATCAAGCGTCACCTTACATTTTCTATACCTAAAACCTCAAAAAGATCGAAGCTAATGCTAAAGGGTAGGATACAAAATAGAAGAGAGTACAATAGAAATTACACAAAGATATAATTTATAAAAAGGGACTGCTCACGCAATGCCGGCTTGTCGCGAAATCATTTCAGATTTTTATATTATTTACCTATAAAATGGAAATGAGAGTTCAAAATTATTTTTGATAATCCTGCACAGACTTATTACGCTAGAGGAATTGTTAAAAGACGAATTGTTGTTATCCTAGACACTTTGAAAAGATATTGAAGTTTGTATGAAATATATTAATTTCAGGGCCTATAATTATGTATTTAACTCACTTTCAGAAAAAATTATCTTTAAGGTTTACTGTTCCAAATAGAGGAAGAAATTTTTGAATAAATTCTCAATTTCAATGATTTCTATAATTCTTAAGAATTATTTCCATCATTTATTTCCAATTTAGAGCACCTTAGAAATCTATGAATATATTTTTAGATTGCCTTAGAATTTGATCGCTGCAAACATTATTAGGATTCGTTTGAATTTCAAAGTTTTAAAATAATATTAGTTCTTCATAATTTATATGATTGAAAATTGATTACTTTAGATCCTTTTATTTTAGATGTCTTTTCATGATTTAAAGAAAATTGATATGCTTATTGTAAGTGTAAAAACAAAACATGTTAAATAAGTTTTGAATTTTACGAATTTATATTTGACTAAACAGTTTTTGATCAGTTTTACTTAAATCGAGCTAAATTCGTTTATTACACTGAAAGTCTCTTAATAGGTCAGTCTGCAATATGTAATTTCGAGAATTTCGTTCCAGGACCAGAGGACGGAGGGGTACAGAAAGCGGCACTCTAGAGCCAGAAAACTCGTCCAGCACCGTACTAACTAAGCGCATAATTTGGTCAGTTTGCACGGCCTGCACTTCGCTTCATTCGCTTTCAGTGTTTAGGTTATGTGTTACAATAATGTCGCAGGAAAGCAAGAGGCAACGTTTATCCTCCAAAACAAACAAACATTTAAAGACATTTAATAAATATTTTTTACTGCGAACGAAAATCACATAGAAATGGTTCATATGGCCTTGATTGTTCACATTAGCGTCGGTCTGCTATATGTCCAAGGCCATTTCAGGCAAGAACCAAAGTCGGACCTTTATTGGAATTTCTGTGTATTAATAATTATGATATTGCTGTCTCTAGGGATTAAAATAAAAATAGAAGGAGTAACCCACACTTTTTGGGCATTCATCATAAACAAAACATTTATAGAACTTACTGATCAAGAATCAAACACGCAACCTTTTGGCTATGAAGCCGAAGCACTACTGCCTGAGCTACCGGCTGTCGGAAGTGTTTTTCGCCAAACCGTATTTGGCGTGTGGCGAAAATTTCCAAGTCAATTTTCTCGAAAACGCCGAAAAAGCGCATATTATTGCTTTCAAAAATTAATACCCAGGAAATGAGCTTCGATTTCAAAAATTATGAAATGAAACTAAATTTCACAATTTACGGTCTCTCCTTATTAGTCCAAATCGTTTCCATAATAGATGGCCAGCATCTTCTTCGCATTTATTGGAATTAAATCACATGGTTTTGGAGAAACATCATCAGAATGTATAGAGAAAGCTCTCTCCACATGAAAAAATGCAATATTCAACGAAAAAAAAATATCAAAATTTTGGGTTTTCTCAAAAACAGTAAGAGGTTCGTGAAAACTGACAAACATTTGAGGGTTGATTAAAGGGGGATCATCCTTGACCACCCGAACTGACTCGGTAAATATATTTTCAAAATTTAAAAAAAATCAAAATTTTGAATCATACGTTTTAAATACACGGATTGTAAAGAATTGAGAGGGATTCATTCGAAATAAGGACACGGATTCAAAAAGTTTAAAAGATGGGTTCTGATTCATTGGGATTGAAGTTGGCGTTGATGGATGGATTGAAAAGGATTGAAAAAACTTTCCGGATAAGCCTCGGATTCATTTGAATGGCGGGCACGGATTGAAAAGAATTAAGACGTGTCTTTATAATAATTAATATAATAATAATTTGATAATTGTTTATAATTAATAATTTTTTTTATGAGGAGGAAAAAGGGCAAAATCTTTTAAAGACGTAGTGTTGGAGTCTCCTAGGACGGGTCT
>JAUMHM010042313.1:0-15475 GCA_032362435.1 Melikaiella ostensackeni
CCAGCCGATTCGGTTGATCGCTTGGCAGACGCTCCGCGCGGGAAGGCTCATTACTTTTCAATCAAACCCTGTAAAGTTACTCTTGTCTAAAGTGCCCTGTTCTGGAGAACCGCCCATATACATCTGGTCTTTTTTAATTTAGTAGAGCTTAGAAATGTAAATTTGAAGCCTCGAATATGAATAATTAAAAGTTCTAAGCATTCAAATTGAACGAATCCAAATATAAATCCGAGTGTAAACCTTTTAAAAATGAATTAATTTTTTTTAACTTCAGCAGGAAATTACATTTTTTTCCTACCTTAAAAAAAATTAAACATGTTTTTTTTTCTATCACTTCTTCAGCAAATGATATTCCCATGGAAAACTCATTTTCGACTTTCAATTTATCTATACATTCAAATAACTCGTTTCTCCAATATCGCATAACAATAAATTTCACATATTACGAATTCATTTTGATTTCCTTTCGCTTGCTGTATGTGGAGGGGCTACTACCAGCTTGAAAGTTCAATTCAAACTTTTGGAAGTTGGAAGCCCGTAGAAGAACGTAGCGAACTTTTTTCACAGTCGAAAGAAAAACAGGCCAAGTTTTCGAGGACAGCTTTCAAAGTTATTCGAAAATTATCGCGCACGTAGTTTTCAGCGCATGCAAATTAGGTCGTAGGAAAAAGAAAAGCGCCGGAAATAGAGCTTTGTCTGTGACAATTTGCGACCAGGATCGTTTCGAGGATCTGGAGCTTGGGACACTTTTCTCCCATTCTTTGGTCCAAATTAACGACGAGCGAAAGCCTCTTTGAAAAAAGTAGCTTCAAAAGAATCTTCTACATATAATGTATTTTTGAACATTTTATTCTTTTTAGAATATATTATGCAAATATATATGTTAAACATTATTTGAAACTTTTGTATTTATAATTTAGTCTAGGATCATGAAGTTAAAAGTATTTCATTTTTATGCAAGATTAATTAAGTTTTATATTTCATGCATAATTATTGATATTTCTAATATTAAAACCAAGTTTTGGGATTTCCTGTATACTTAAATATCTTAAGATCGCTTAACAGAAAATGTTTTTCATTAACAAAGTGAGCCCACATTCATTAAAATCTGGTAATTTTTTAAGATTAAGCTTGTAAAAAATGTAATAAACACTCTTAGAAATATTCTAAATTATACAGAGTTGTTACGTTACAAAAGTAACAGAAGATTCTATGAAAGTTCTGATACTTTTACGTAACTATTTCTTAAATTTACGAAATTTGTATAACTGATTTTTCCAAAATTTATTATGAAATTACGAAACTTGTGACTGAATGAGTTTTACATTTAACAGTATATAACTTCCGAACATTTTTCAAAATTAAGACATTCTAAGAGTGAAAACTCAATATTAATTTTTATGCAGGAAAATCATCTTGCATGTTTTGAATTTTTTCTCGGTGAAGTAAACATTTTCCTCTCAGAAAATGGGTTGAGTAACTGCACTAATATTTCTCAAAGTGGTATACCATATAATGAACTTTTTCCGAAGATTCACCAGCTAAAAAATAATTTTTTCTCTACCTCTGTTATAAAATTTTGCAAATTTTGGTTTTTATTTGTTGTGTTTTGGAAGTGTATAATGTTTATTGAAGTGTGAATTCATTTTTCATAAAAGGGAAAATTCTATACATTGTTTTGTCACGTTTTTCGTATCACCGACTTTACAAAAATAGCATTTTATAAATATTTATTATCCTTCATACATTACATCAGGTATACTAGAGACGTTGTTTGACTTTATGCAAAATAAATTCATATTATGCCAGATTTTATATCAATAAAAAAATTGTTCATTCCAAATTTCAAATTATTCAAACCATTTGTTTCTTTTATATTATTTTGTATTTATGTTTCTGATAAATGTTGAATTTCGGTCTTAGTTTATGGTTATTTTTAATTATTCTATTATTTTATAATAATCATTCTTAGCATGAGTCAATTCTTGAGTAATGAAAATTAATATATTTATAAAATTCTATTTTGACGGTATTTGTTTAAATATTATTACCCAAAAAATCAACCTTGGAAATTTGTCTTGGTCTCAAGGATTTTAGTACCGCCAACCCGGGCTATTTTGATTCTTCGGGGCTATTATGATCTTAGGGTATTACTCTGTAGATTTTTTTTATTCGTGTAATTTTGCTGTATATCTTACGAATATTGGTCATAAGATGTGTAAAAAAGTCTACTCAAAAAAATTGAAATTCTACGGACTTATAGATTATAAATGTTGTCCCATATTTAATCCAAAATGTACTATGAGAGCCCCAGTTGACGGTACTACTTTTTTCTAAAAAAAAAAATAGCAAAATCTGTTAATACATTAATATGCGAGTCGTATGTTGTATAATAGGAACCATATAATATCATCGGTTTTAATATCATTGGTCTTTTTTTTATCAAAGAAAAGTTAAGGGCCGCTCGTTATAAATACGGTAACATTAACATAAAAAAAAAGTTAAAGCTTTTTGGACAACAAAATTGGATATGCATATAGATAAGTAAATCGCTACAGGTAGTTGATACAACATTGAAAGTTGATTATATGGCTATAATTGTCAATATGATACTCATCTCAGTTGTCAATTGCTTGTAACGTTTTTACTCAATTTTATTATTAAGAAAAGCTTGAGGTTTTTCTGTGGAAAAATGTATACATTTTTATCTACTAGACTGATCTAGAGACATACATATCATGCTCATATTTTTTGACAAAATATTTAATTGTATACGTTATATATGGAGGTGTTCAAATGACAAGATTTTTATCTCGTTACATGCATATATTGGAAGGTTCCATCTCCGGGATAGAATATTAAATATTTTGTAATTTAGACTACTTGCTTAAATACTTATCATTTGGACACGTCGATATATTTTCATAAAATATAGTGTAATAGAATGTATAACTTAGGGGTGTGCAAAAAACTCGAATCCCGATACTCGACCGGGCCAAGTCGAGCTTTTTGACACTTCGAGTCAAGCCGAGATTCTCGAAGCGGTTATGGGTACCCGAAAATTTCAGGTTCTCGAAGCGGTTCGGGTACTGGAAAATTTCGGGTTCTCGAAGAGATTCGGCTGCTGGAAAATTTCGGGATCCCGAACAGGTCTACGCAGTCGTTTAGATGTATGCGTCAAAATTTGTTCCTGAGAATGAATATTTGGATTATTAAAAAATTTGAATTATTTTGAAACAAGTTTTTGATGGATTTTTCCTAAAAGTTGGTGGATTAAATCGAACTTCCACTAACCATTAAAGTATTGCGTTCAAGAATGAATGAGATTCATGGATGAGAGTCATGGAATAGACAGGCTTGTACTACAAGAAACGAAAAACAAAGGTTAAGTTACGTTGCTTGTAGTTTACAATTATCAAAATAACTATCAACTGTAAAAGGGTTTGAATTTCTAATTGGTTTCAAATTCTTGTATTTTTCGAGGACCCGAAATAATTCAAGTACTCCAACCCGAAAAAAAAATTATAAGTATTTCATTTTCGGGATTTCTTTTCTGTTTTACATATAACTGATCCCTTTCTTTCGTAAGTTTTATCAACTCCTCTGGAAATATAAAATTTTTCATCATGATTTTCTGTTTATTTTAATCTCTTCCTCTTTCAAGTTTTGAATTAACTGAATAAGTTGCTGTATATTATCTATTTCTTTATTTTCACATTCTTTTTGCAATTTATTTTTGACATTTTTAATATTAACTTTTTTAAAGTGAAAAACTTCTTTCTTTTTATTTTTATTTAATAGATTAATGTTCATATTACCACATATTACCGCTTTTCCTTTTATCGATTCTAATAAGTCATTGAATCTTTTTTGGAAAATCTCAAAGCTGGCTGATGGTTGTCTATAGTTTGCACCTATCACTAGATTTTTTTCACATATTTTCATCATCGCTATATTAGAACCACTACATGAATTCAAAATTGTTTGCTCATAATATTCAAATTTAATACTTTTCTGAGCGTATATTGCTACGTCACCTGCTCTTGTATCTCTACAATCATGTATTGCCTTATAATTTTTAAAATTATAAAATCTTGTTGCATTTTTGTATAACTAAGTTTCAGTAAGAATGACTATGTCTGTATCAGTATTTTTTTTTCTAATATCGTTTTAAGCTCGTTGTAAGAATTTCTAATACTTCTTATATTTAAACAAATTACCTTTAGCCTTGTATCCATTATATTTGTATATATTTATCCTAGTCTAAAAACTTCTTCCCCGCCTTTACTTAGTTTCACTGTCTTCAGCCATCCATTTTCTCATATCTTTCATTCATATCTTTTCTCAATTATGAAGTTATAATTTTGAGCACTTCACTGGGTCTCTTCACTTTTGGGTCTCGGGTGCCATTAGAAAAAGCAACCCCGTCACATATAAAGTAGATTGAGAACATGTAAATTGTAATTGCACTCGCGCATTTAAATGTCACCGCCTTCCTAACCTTCTCTTTTACGTGCCCCTACTCGCTACTTCCCATTTTCAAAACTAGAAAATTTCGTTTCTTACTTGTTTGCACAACTTTTGCTATATACAAGTGTCAAGTATGTGTATGCTCTCGATTCCACACACGGATGCGTTAATTTGCTACAAATTGCATTCCTGTGGTCCACAGCTACGTGATGAAATTATGATGTTTGGCGGATCTATATATGTATATGTGACGTTGTTACACGTGTGTTCGCTCACTCGTCGAACTGAATTAATAAAATCTGAGTTGAAATTTTGGCACTGCAGTCGGTGCAGCACAGTTTCCTTTTAAAGTTCTTGAGTAGTTGGCTTTTTTGGCACTTTTAACCATGATTCTATTAACGTTTATTGAAGAATTGCTTAATATATTTTTTGGTTCAAATTATACCAATTATAAGGGCATCCTATGTAGAAATTTGAATGGTGTTCTGGCCGGGTTCAGTGTGTAATGAACGCATCACAGTACATCGATACATGTGGTTTCGAAAATGTACAAAATTTATGAACTGGTATTTAAGAAACTCCCAAATTCTACCGAAGTTGTGTGTTTGGTAATTGAGAAAATTGTTGCGTTGGAGTTCTGTGCATCTTCCTTATAAAATTTAGTGTACAATAATACTATGTATGCGTACACCTCTAAAAAAACACAGAAAAAAGCTGGGCTTATTTTGAGTCAGATATTGACCCAAAATTGAGACGCAGCATTTCTTAGCCAAAGAGGTTTTAAAATGAGTATTTAAACGAAAGAAAATTACACAGAAAAAATTAGAGTCTTAAATGGAACCAGTTTTTGGAATCCAATGGAGATGCAACAAAACAGAATTACTGCGGTGTGAGTTTTCACTCATTTTCGAAAATGTGTCTAAAGGAATCAAGTTATGTCGTCCTAAAGAACCACTTTTGTTGACAGATTGACACGAAAAGAAATAAGTTTGAGAGAAGTAACTTTCCACTTGACAATTATTATAATTTAATAAAAAACTTTTAAAGTCATAATGTATTTGTAATGGATACAATAACGAAATATTGAATGAATAAACTCAAGTTGCAAAGATTTTACGTGTTTTGAAATGATACAAGGACTGATTGCATGTGGGTGCACTGCAATGTACCATTTTCAATTTATATATATTGATTAATTATTATATTTGGCGATTAGTGGTGGGTTAGAATCTAACCTAATTCAACTGTCAAAGTATACAGCTTGAACTTTGTGTTAAATTAGAAGGTACAAAAATGTCGATTAAAATGGCGGTGGAGCATTCCTGTATAATATAGTACCTTAATTCGACCCTACCTAGAATGTTCAAGACTGTGAGAAAATCCAGAAATCAGCTTTACGTCGCGTGGGGCATGAAATGATGAAGCGAATCTCACTTTAAACTTCATAAACACAGAATTACGAACATATAAGATAAAAACTCGCATTCGCAAAAGTAAAAATGTCGGTAATTGATTTTAAAAACATCCGTCGGAGAGGGAGCTGCAGTAAAAGTAGGGACAGTGTCGCATAGCATGTTTGAATCCCCAATATTATCAATATTTATTCTTTTGCTTTTCCTTGAATTGCTAAAAAATATAAAACGGTAATTGAGATATTTTTTTAATGATTGAAAGATGAAGAGAAGTAAAATGCGATGTGAGTTTTTGAAGGGACTTAGTAATTTTTTTATGAAAGAATTCATTTCCTGCAGAAAAGAATCAACATAACCTCAAAATAATGGAACTTGTGAGGTTTTGAACGCAATTAGTAATATTTCTATGAAAGAATCCATTTCTTGCAGAAAACACCCAACATAAGCTCAAAATAATGGAACTTGTGAGGTTTCAAACGGACTTAGCGATTTGACTATAGAAAAATCCATTTTCCGCTGAAAACACCTAACATATATTTAAAATGGCGAAATTTGTCATTTTTTAAAGGGAATCAGTGATTTTTCTATGAAATAATTCATTCCTCTAGAAGACACCCAACATAACCTCAAAATAACGGAACTTGTAAGGTTTTAAAGGGACTTAAGGGTGTCGTCTCATTATTGCGTTTTTTTGCTAGTTCTGAGGTCCGCGTTTTGGCACTAGGCACTTCAGACAATGACATCCTTCAAGTCATCCTCCAACATAACCTTAATATAATGGAACTTGTGAGTTTTCAAAGGGACTCAGTGATTTTCCTATAAAATAATCCATTTCCCCCAGAAAACATACATAACCTCAAAATGATGGAACTTGCGAAGTTTTAAAGGAAGTGAGTCATTTTTCTATGAAATAATCCATTTCCTGACGAAAACACCAAATATAACGTCAAAATGGTGGAATTTGTGAGTTCTGCAGGGACTCAGTGATTTTTATATAAAAGAATTCATTTCCCATTGAAAACAACCCGGGACTCTGACCCCGGTGGTATTTGCAGAAATATAGGGTGTGAAAGAGCCTTCACGCCTGATGTCATTGTCAACTCTTTCCAAAAAAAGAATTCTTGGTTATATAATAAGAAGTTTGTTCAGATGGTTTGGTCATGTTGAGAGAATGGATGAAGGACGTTTAAAGAAGAAAGTGTATTCAGGTAAGATGAATGGTAGCGTACCCAGAGGTAGACCGAGAAAGAATTGTCAGAATGTGTGAATGAGATTCTAATGCGAAAAGATATAAAAGGCCTTAGAAACACAACAGCGTGCATGAAAAGATGTAAGGATGTAAAGGAAGCAAATGATATATGCCAAAATAGGGATGTGTGGAGACAAATTTTTTATGAGAAATATGTGACGAAGAGTGTCAGCGGGGTAATAGACGCCCAGAATGAAAGATTCTGGATACTTATAAGGTGTTCCAAAAAAACCCAATATTTTTTTTGATCACGTACTCTTCAAACTTGTTCCATTTGGTGAAAATGCGTATTTTTCTTTTATTAAAAAAATGTTGTAAGTATATTGTGCAGTGTTAGAGATATAGGCGATAACTCGTGTTATTTCGTTTGAAATTGCCTATATCTTCAACACGTTGCACAATATACTTTTAAAGATATATTGACAAGATCTGTGCAACGTATAAATTTAATATGATAGTGCTAAACAGAATAAAATTCATAAAGTGCGTCGCTTTAAATTTATGTAGAAAATTAAATATCATATAGATTTTTGGCTAAAATTTTATGAGAGCATTTGTATTTTACGTTTTTAAGTACTGAATGCTAAAGAAATACACTTACGATCCAGTTTACTAGAAAAAAAAAGTTCTATAGAAATTGACGTAGATGAGAGTGAACGTAGTTGAATTTCCACTATAATTCCTGAATAATCTTTGTGTTATAAAACGATTTAAATTGGCTTACGAGAAATACTAAATTAGGTTGAGGTTGGAAGTGTAATACAAATTAATAATTAAAAAAATATTAATTAGCAAAGAATTAACATACGGTGACTTAGTTGAAGTTTACAAGTTACAATCACGTTTTCGTACTTTTCGAAGAATTTTATTATGATAATTCTTTCCAAAATCTTTCGCCAACTTCTGAAATGGTTTCACTGTCGTTTTTAGATAAGATTTATCTTAAAACAACATATAATCTAGCCTCGCATTCTCGAAATATACGTAAAAAACTGCGGTGGACGTAGTTGATGCGAATTTCGGGGACAAGGATAAATATATATGTCCAATGTAATTTAAAGGATTTGAATGATCAAGAACAATTTTTTGTAAGTCCTGAATAGTTTTTGAAGTTAATGAGGCAAACAAATAATTTAAATATCACTATAAAATGTCTAGAAAAATCAATTGAAGTTTTCAATTGGTACCACGGGACAAATTACTACATTTATGTACGATATTTTCGAATAAAATAATTTACTGGAAAATTTGTTTAGCTACTCTATAGTAGTAAAACGAATCCCATCAAGCTCTCTTCACTTTTTGTAAATCCAGAATAGATCGTTCTGGAAAATCAAAGTTCTCGGTACGAACAGCTCCGAATTCAGCCATTTGTACCGAAAATTCGGTACGAAACTTGTAGATATAAGTATGGATTTATATTAAATATCTATAAGAATATAAAGGACAAATACATTAGACTGAATTTAATTGAGTAAATTACATTTACATCAATAGTTGCCAATACAATAATGTCAATAATTAACAATCATGGTACTCAAAGGTACAGTGATAAAGAACAGTTTTATTTTACGGTTGTTTCATTTCAGTCCAGCAGCTTAAATTGATTCATCTTGTGAAAGGTCTGTGAAGAGGGCGTCATCTACAAAAAAAATTCTTTTATAGTCTTCTATAACTAAAAGCGTGTAGTTTTAGGGATATTTTTCTTGTATGGTCGTATTAAACCATAATCACATTTTCTTTTGAGCAGAGTATATTATACATTTTGAATTTACCAGTTTGAAATGCAGTAACTTATACATTTGTTTGATCAAAGACTTTATCTGAGGTTTTCAATTTGATAGTACAACATTTTCAATAACTTAGTTTTAAAATCATACAATTTTTTATATTTGAATTTAAATTTGTTCAATTTCCCCCGGTTCCAGTTTATAGCATTCAGTTTATGAGTTATCAATTTCAAAATGGATAATTTGATTCTCATTTCATTCTGAATGATTTTCTTTCACACCCCTTCAGTTTTAAATTGCTGATATTAACTACTAGGGCTTTCGCTCTGAACTTACAACATTTTTGATTTTCAAATATAGGCTCGGTTTGAAATAGTTGCACTTCGAATGAAATATACTTCTAATGATATTTTATTTTTATCAATAGAATGATCGGAAGTATTCAATAGAGTTTTCAAACATAGCTAGAAAAACTATTATTTGGAAAACACAAAAAGGACTATGAGTAGAAAAATGCTGGTTTTTTAGTTATTATTCTCTTGGCCAAGTAGAAAAATGCTGGTTTTTTAGTTATTATTCTCTTGGCCGTTACATTTTTTTCTAGTGTAATTTTTTCTTATAAAAGGAACACAAAAATGGTTATATGGGAAATCTGCTGTCTTTCTCTTTTTGATTCCGTGCACTTGATAATTTTTTTGTGTGTTTTTATGAGTAGAAATTCATTAAATGTTCTAACGTTTCTTCATGGTCAGTTAGAGAATGATAATTTTAAAAAAACACAAAAATCAGTATGATAAAAATTTGCTGCATTTAAATTTATGATTCCCTAGACTTCTTACATTTGTGTAAAGAGTATTTTCATCAGCAGAAAGTACTCGAATACCTGTAAGAATTTTCTTACTATTTTTGTGTGATTTTAAAATTGTTTTGTAAAAAACAGAGGTAAAAAAATAGACCGGAATTGCCTCTTATGGTGCAGCATATAAAGAATCTGTCAAAGAGGGAGACTTCTCTGACCTACAGAAATATTAAATCATGATAAATATCAGTTGGAAAATATTTCAAATCAGGTGCAGAACCCGCTGTATGTCAGAATGAATATAATTTATAAAATAAATATGTATATATACGAGGGATGTCCAGAAAGTGAGAGTACTCGATTTTTCTACTTTAAAAAAAATACAGGGTTTTGTTCGTGTACATGTTAACTATTTTTTCACGTAGTCGCCTTCCCCTTCTATGCGAGTAGTCAGCCGTGGCACAAGTTTTTTGATGCCCTCCTCGAAGAAGTTTCCAGCCACCGCCTTCCCTCACTTCAGGACCTCTATTTTCACCTCCTCTTCAGTGGAAAATTTTTTTCCACCCATGTGAGCGTCGTCATGCAACAAGCGAACTCCCTTAGTCAACATTCCCCTTCGCTTGTTTTGAATCGCCCTCTTGAGCTTTTTTAGGGTCTCACAGTATCTTTCTGCATTGATGATCTCCTTCTTAGGCAAAAATTCTATCAAAATGATCCCTTTTTGGTTTCAAAACACAAAAGCCATGATTTTTTTTGCTCAAAATTGAAGTTTTGAATTTTTTGGCGGATGAGGAACTGGTGTGACGCCACTGTGACGACTGTCTTTTTGTCTCTGGAGAGTAATGAGCCACCCAGGTTTCATCTCCTGTAACAATAGAGCTCAGAAAATTCTCACCTTCCAGTTCAAAGAGCTCAAGAAACTCGCGAGCGCTAGCGACCCGATTCGCTCTGTACTGCTCTGTCAGTTGTTTTGGGACCCACGTAGCGCACAATTTTTGGTATCTTAGAGTTTGTGTGATTGTGTCGTGTAAGAGACTTCTGGAGAGTTGTGAAAACCTCGCGAAAATTTCACCCACTATCAATCGGCGGTCTTCACGAACAACTTCCTCAATTTTTTGCTCCAATTCATCGGTCAAAATGGAAGGTCTTCCACTCCTCTGATCGTCTTCAACATTTTATTCTGCCTTCTTTGAATTCCCGACACCACTTAAAAACTTTCGTTTGATTCATAACACTTCCACCATAAACAGCTTGGATTCGTTGGAAAATTTCAGTTGCTGTTTTTTCTTCTGCGTGAAGGAACTGGATGCCACTGCGCACTGAGCACTTGTCGGGATTTCTTATTGACATATTTCACGCAAACTGACACTACGGGGTTAGTTTTCATATTATCGAGGTCCCCCTGTGCTTGTTGTGCTCAGGAGAACCCCCTCTACCACTCAGTGTTGCCAAACTTTTTGAAAAAATTCCCACAGCCCATAATAGCAACAGTACTCTTACTTCCTGGGGAACCCTCGTAGTTGCCATCTGAAATGTTATTATATGCATAAGCAAAAGATTTTTTTATAATTTTGACATACCACTGCAATCCACAAGCTGACAAACTATCCACAATTTGGGTTTGGGTTGGGGCATTCCGGGCGCTTTGGAAGATGAACATGTGGAAGCGGGTCTTTCGGGACAACGGGATCGCCGAACAGAGCGTCATCGGTTATTGGATCGTCGTTGGTTTTTAATTCGTCTGAAAAGAAACTGGCTATCTGAGACAGTGCAATAATGCACATCAGGAAGAAGATAGTTCTTACGGATGCCATGTTGAAAGTAGAATGATTTTTGAGTCATCTTTCTTATAGAGCTTTAAACATAGACGAAATATTCCCCCTTCTGCCTATAAAGATAAACATTGCACGGAAAAAAGTATAGATCGTGAGAGTTCGTAAATTTTTTATATTTATGAAACCTCGTGTATCGAAGAACGTAAAAATAATTTTAAAAATACTGGAATTTTTCAATAACGCCGGAAAAGATTAAGAAACATTTTTCGATACGTATACATTTCTTGGAGGTATATGGTTTTATTGACGATCCTGAATTCAGCTATGCATATAGATTCGAAACTTGTGCAATTTATTTGAAATAAACTAATAGTCCTATTATAAAACCAAGGATATCACTGGATTCCTCTCAGCAATATCTCCAGGAGTTTTTTGAATGATGCAAAAAAATATATTTTTTAAACAATTACATTTTTATAAGACATTGTGCAATTATTATAAATAAAAGTATCAGTCCACACATTAGCGGATGCCTTACTGAAATACCTCCGATCTCGATATACGATTTTCCAAAAATATGAAAAAATGTATACATTATAGTTTTCGTCCATCCTTCCGGTACGTGAAATTTAGTATATAGTAAAATTATATACTTCAAAATGTATGCTGTCTCAAAAATGTTTCTTAATTTCTTCTTCTAAAAAATGTTTGCGTACGAAAAAAAAATTCAGTATCTTCCGGCGTTGTTTAAAAGTTCCAGTTTTATTTTTACTATTATGTTTTTATTATTCGATATACCAGGTTTCACAGATATAACAAATTTATGAACTTGTTTTCAAGAAATTCTAAATCTCCACCGAAGTCGTGAGTTTGAATCTAAGAAATGTATGCTTTCCAAAAAAATTTTTTAAATCACTTTCAGCGATGTTGAAACGCTTTAGTAAGCCTCTTATCACGATTATATTATTCGATGTATCAGATTTTAAAAATATATAAAATTTACAAACAAATTTTTAAGATATTGCCCATTCCTACCGAAGTCGTAAGTTTGATTCTAAAAAATGTATGCGTACCAAAAAAGATTTTTAATATCTTCCGTCATTTTTGAAACTTAAAATAATTTTTTTTTCGATGCACAGGTTTAAAAAATTATCAAAATGTACTTGTTTTTAAGAAATTCCCAATCTTTATCGAGGTCGTAAATTTCACTCTGAAAAATGTATGCTTACTAAAAAAGATTTTTAATATCTTTCGGCGTTTTTGAAAGTTCAAACAATTCTCTATTATTCGACATACCAGGTTTCAAAAATGCAAAAAAATTTGTGAATTTGTTTTTAAGAAATTCCCAATATCTACCGAAGTCACAAGCTTAATAATTTTAGTAAGCAATAAAACTATACTCCTCTAACAAATGTAGTCGTACTAAAAAAAAGGTTTTCAATATCTTCCGGAGTTTTTAAAATTAAGAAATATCTTTTTATAATGTCATTTTCACAAAAATGTTATATGTGTCCTTTTGGAATGCCACCCGTCAAGTATTATGTTTTGATTGTAAATTGGGATGCGCTTATTCAGCCGCTGCGCCAACTTGGCTTCCTCTCTCATTTAAGAGCTTTTAAAAACAGTTGAAGGCACTGAAACGTTTTAGTGCGCTTGAATTCCAATTTTGAAATCGGCAACTAAATGCCGAACAATGCTGATTAAAATTATGGTAGCCAGCTGAATAGTTGAAACTGACGACATCAACCTTTCATCACTAACCTCTCTAGCCTCTATACATGTTCCCCCCAAACCCTTCTTTCGTTCTTGTTTAATTAATATGATAATCATATTTTTCTTTGAGTATGCAGGCCCTGTAACTGAATTTTCTCAAACACGAGGTAGTATTGAGTTGATATAATTCCACAGCATGTTTATAGTCATCTCCATACAAAAATTTTCATCTTTAGGAATGTTTTAAGTTTTTAATTTTTCGTTTATAAGTTAAATTTTTCTAAATATTAGGAATCAATTAATGTATTTAGAAACATTCTATGGCCAAATGAAGTTATGATACGTACAGATTCATACATTTTTCTAAGGTTTGTAAGAGAAAAATTTTCTTAATTTTGGTAATCTAGCAATATTGTAAGTACTAAATTTATTGGTTATGACGAGACAAATCGATTGTTGTATTTAACAGGGCTATGTGACCAAAAAAATGATATATACAGATTTGTCAATTTGTTTAACGTTTATAAGAGAAAAATACTCAATTTTTGGAATACACCAATATTTTAAGTATCAAGGTTATTCATTTTAATGAAATGAATTTTTTGAAGTGTATAAGATATTTCTATGATCCATGAACAATAAATAATAATAAGCAATATTTACTGGTAAATGAATAAAATACACAATATATAATAAAAAAGCGCAGGCGAAATCTCCTCTTTCATCCCCTCAGACTACTTTGTAATCTAAAATACTCTTTTTCATCCCGTGAAACTTTTACAATATAAAATCCCTTTCTCAACCCCCCTGTTCAATAATTTTTTTGAAGTGTTAATTATCTGGGAATTATCTATACCATAAGAATCATTGGTTTAACCATTGTTTTCAACATTTTTATAATGTTTATGAAAATAAAAAATGAAAAAATAGATTAAAAAAATTAACTAATTATTTTCTATTAACCTGCGGCGAAAAAACTCTTACGGTATTTGATGGATAAGCTTCCAGCACGTCTAGCCCCGATTGAGCACAAACCATAGGTGCTAGTACTTCTGATTTTTTGCTCGTTTTTGTGACTGGTGTGCATTACACTATTTTAAGACCAGAAAGAAAAAAATCGCTAGAACCATTTTTGAGAAAAATCGATTTTTCTTCTTTTTTTTCCAACGCTTCCCATTTATACCTAGATTAGAACTAAATGAATTATATTTTATCGTCCGTTTTTTTTGTTTCTCGAATATGTTACGACGATTTAAAAACCAAAACGAAAAAATAATGCTCAATCTAATTTTAAAAAACGTTTTTTCATGAGTTTCTTTTTCGAAAAATGGGGTTTTCAAGAATTTCAAACCTTTCTGCGAGAGAGAAGAAGTATTTATTGATTCAAGTTGCCCAAAATAATAAGTCTTTTAATAAAAATATTCACATAATTGAATAATTAATTAAAATTGATTTTACCGCGATTGAAGACTGGTATATTGTAGTCCAAACTCTGGTACCCAGGTTATGGGGGGTGGAGAGTGCTGAGGTACCCAAGAGTTGTACCGTCAGTAGGAGAAGAGGGTAGGGAGACAGGGGACATACAATTTTGTTACGAGAAGAGAATGTGATGATTCAAGACCAGGCGATTCGTTGTAGGACGCAAGAAGTCATGAATTCCTCATAAAATATGTGGGAGGCCTTGAAAAGGGCCGATGTTTTTTTTTGGGGTCCTGAGAAGGACCGAAAAGAGTCGATAACATAAATAAGTGCAAAAATGGGAGTTAAGGTTCATGTATGTTTCTGAGAGTGATGATTTGCGTTGGCGACGCAAAGGTTCCTTTGCGGCGACCTAAAGGTCCCCGTCGTTGTGTATGTGTGTGTGTAAGCTACCCTGTGGTCTCCAAGAGAAGACCTACCGGTCCCCAGTGTGATGTATGTGTGTGTATCAGCGACCCTGTGGTCCCAAAGAGGCGACCTATCGGTCCCCAGTGCTATGTATGTGTGTGTAAGCGACCCTGTGATCTCCAAGAGGAGACCTACCGGTCCCCAGTGTGGTGTATGTACGTGTGTAGGCAACCCTGTGGTCAGCAAGAGGTGACCTACCGGTCCCCGTTGTGATGTATGTATGTGTGTAAGCAACCCTGTGGTCCCCGAAAGGCTACCTACCGGTCCCTAGTGTTGTGTATGTGTGTGTAGACAACCCTGTGGCCTCCAAGAGGTGACCTACCGGTCCCCAGTGTTTTGTATGTGTGTAGGCAACCATGTGGTCTCCAAGAGGTGACCTACCGGTCCCCAGTGTTTTGTATGTGTGTAGGCAACCATGTGGTCTCCAAGAGGTGACCTAC
>JAUMHM010042333.1:0-15475 GCA_032362435.1 Melikaiella ostensackeni
TTGTAAAACTGACCGACACGCTCGCTTCCAAAGGCTATCAAAACAAAACTAATGAAGGGAATTGACTGAAACTTTGATAGTAGGCTACTAAAAAAATGTACTGCACGATGGTAAAACTCTTTCGTAATAGCAGCGCCACCGAGTGGTGAGGCTAAGTACTTGTTGAGTGACCCTCGTATATATATTTAACGCATATATATTAATATAACGTTATATATATAGTATATATATATATATAAATTATTATATATATTATTTATAATATATAATATAATATAATATACTATATATAATATTAATATTATTATTATTCGTATTATTACGCTTTTGTCCGTTTTTATCCTCGATTTCTGATTCTATTATTTGTCAAACTTGTCCTCAAATTTTTGTCTTAGCTAGCTCAGTTTCCCATTCTCTACCTAAGTCTCCCAATTCTCAAAGGTTTCGAAATCATTTTGCTTCATATAAATTTTGTATTCGATTTCAAGATTTTCGTAAGTTCTACGTCATTCGCATTCGCAAATTTTTCCAGGGTATAATTAAGTAAAATATATAAGCGTTTTTAATGTCTACAAAAAAATCTGATGATGTTCTCCGAGAGGTTTTATTCATTGAATACTAATCTGTATTGTCTTTAATTAACATCACGTCCAGTTTTCTAGGATATCGCGGTCAGTGTCGCGATTCGCTTCTATATTTCCTATTATTAGGTTCAAATAATTCTTTTCTGATTTCGAAGGAGTTATGAGCTGACGGACTTAAGCTAACTCTTAAGCCCTTTCTTCAAATAATCATTCCCTTTTATTGGTTTATAAATTCGTTATATTTAACCCGAGACGCCTTCCAAGAGTTCGTCTAATTCTGATAAAAATTGTGTGTGATATTCTGAAAAGAAGCGATGATCGAATGTTTCGTTATTTATTTCTGTTTGGTATTCTGCTCTATTTTTACCTTTCACGTTCGTTGTTTTGTGGGTAAACCTCTCTTATTTCAAAGAAGCGTGTTATGTATTGAATCAAAACCTTGATTTTTATTTCTTGTTTCAGGTTTAGGAAGTTTATTGTGTGGGGATTTGTCGTTGTTTTGAGATTCGACTGTCAAGTGTCGTCTAGTTTTTCCACTTGAACTGTTTCAAACGGTTGGGGTTTCTATATTATTTTTCTGAAAACCTCTACCACGACTTATTGATTCGTTTATAATTTTTGGTTCTGTTCTTATGTTATTTGGTGTAACAGTTACCGAATTACTTATTGGCGGCCTAACCGTAACATTGTTCATATTAACTTTTTGGATTGGGGATGCAGCTGCACCTTTCAAGTCTAAGCTTTTATGATCGCTTTCGAAATTTGATGGGTTCGAATTTTATTTTCAATTGTGCCTGATCTAAGATTCATTTGAGTTCTACTCTAGTTCAAATTCGTATTACTGAAACACCCTATAAGACGTTCCTATCAAGGTTTCTGAATTTTACTCGAATTCAGATTAAATTCTGATGGAAGCATTTTTGTCAAAATTTTAATGAGTCTGAAGTTCGAAAATATGTTTTTTCTCGTTCTAAGATCCTTTCTTTACGAAAAACGTCGCGCGACCTTGCGCGGTACTCTCTAGGACGGTCGATGCGCGTGCAAACTTGCGTACGTGTTCGAACGCTTCGTTTCGTTTGGCAACCTGAAATATTTAATGAAAACTCCCACCCGGTCCTGGCTTTGTTGCCTCAAAAACTGTGCTCGATTCTACTGATTTTCAAAGCGGAACTTTTCAATTTATTTGCATATTTGGTTTCACTTTTATAATTCGCTTTTGCTTTCGAATTTTAATACGCCAAAACATTTTAAATTATTTAAAATACAGCATAATAAAAGAAATACATATAATATAATACATAAAATACAGCATAATAACACACATAGTAATTCAATAAATCATGTACACATATAAATTATTGCATATATTAATTACTATTATACCATTAAGCCAAATCTCTTTCGGGGTAAGCGTAACTCTTTCGGTTCTAGCCTCCTCATACTACTGGAGATCAAGGACTTTATATGGTATGGGTAAGTAAGGGATGTGTAGGAAAAGGGATAGGTTTTAGATCAATCTAGAAGTCGCGTGTTGTTCATCCGAACGACACACTCGTCCCAAACATCGCTCCGACACGGGTCGCTGATCAATCCCTCTAGCAATCACCCCAGGTTAAGAGCTTCACAGAGCCAGCATGCATCACGATTCACACATAAACACTTAAGATGACTGAAAAATCCGTAGGAAGATCCATACTTTCTACCTAAACCACATTAACTAAGAAAAACTCTTCAAGAAGGCCCATGAGTATCAAAAATCTTTTGTTTCACGTGTCACTCTTCTTCTTATAAACAATAATTGTCATCCATACATTCTTACCCTTACATATATCTTTTGCTTCCGTTACATCCATACATCGCTTCATGCATGCTCTTGTGCTTCTACGACTTCTAATATCCCTTCGCTTTAGAGTATCACCCACACATTCAAACTATTCTTGCTTTGGTCTACCTCTGGGTACGCTACCATTCACCTCGCCCAAATACAGTTACTTCGTAAAATGTTCTTTACTTATTCTTTCAATGTGACCAAACTATCTCAGCAAATTTCTTTCCCTCTTGTCAAACAATGTTTCTTCTACACCAGATTCTTTGAGAACCCACTCATTGCTGACTTTGTCCATTAGCGTTTTACCGCAAATGTTCCGCAGGAACTGCATGACTACCGCATTCACATTTCTCCCATAACTTTCTTGATACGTCCAGGTCTCGTTAACATATAGCACCGTGGGTGCAAGGACAGAGTTATACATGGCAATTTCAGCTTTATCCGTTACATTTTTGCTTGTAGTAATAGCTTATGCACGGCCGATAATTTTTCTATCCTCGTTCATACGCCTGGATATCTCTGTATCTATCTTCCCATGAGCAGTAAATAAACTGCCAAGATACACGAACTCATCAACTTGTTCTATCCTCTCTACTTTTAAGGCAATGTTGCATACTGTTTTGTCACCCTTTCTTTCAAACACGATAGTTCTTGTATTATTTGCGTTAATCTTGAGACGCATACTTTTCATGCTAGTATACAGCCTGCTCATCATTCTCTGAGAATCGTCGGCTGATTTCGCTGTAACAATCTTATTATCTGCAAACGCCAGTACATAAATTCACATTGAACTTCACAGATTCTTCCCTTAGTTATTCTCATTACCTTTTCAATAAGTATTTCGGTAAACATTTTCCCACGGTACTCAGTAAACAAATTGCTCTGTAATTAGTACAGTCGCCTTTATCACCCGTTCTTTTGTAGATTGAGACGATAATCGTCTCTCTCCAATCATTTGGAACTTCACCATGCGCAGCACACATATTCATAAATTCGCTCAGCCACACAAACAAATATTCGCAACCGCTCTAAAGCATTTCAGCGGTAATACCATCTATACCAGCAGCCTTACTATTCTTCAACTTCTGATTCACAGATCTCTTCAATGTAAAAGTTGTTATGCTCAATAGCTTGACCTCCATACAATGTCTTGAAGAAATCTCTCATACAGTCTCGCACTTTGTCCGAATCCCATACCATTTCACCATCAGCATTCTTAATTCCGACTATGTCAGTGCTCGAAGTTTCTTTCCTGATCTTCTTAATCCATTTCCAAAATATTTTCTTATATCCTTCAAAGTCATTTTGCATTTTTTTAACTTCTTCCGCTTTGATTTTATCCTTACTTTCTTCGATTAGCATCTTGGCTCTTCTGTTCTTATTCCTATGATCAATTTTTAATATAATCCTCTTTTCATTGCTAAGACCTTCACTATTTAACGTTCTCGAGTACGCTTGCCTTTTCTTGTTGACAGCCACGCGGATTTTATCTATGTCTAAACCAAGTATTCGTGATAAACGAGCTATTTCTAAGCATAAGCTAATCAATTCATTTCCGTTACCATTCGTTTTCGGGTCTCCGAAATGGCCCAGTACCCTGTCGGTACCTTCGCATTGCACACCAACCCAGCTATTCATATCTTCGAGTAAAATTATTCTTTCTCCAGGATCGCAAGTCCCTAGTATATTATTTAATGAGTCCTAGAAGGTGTCTTTTATATCCCTCTTGTCACCATCAAATGGAACATAGCACGCTATAATGAATAGCCTTCTGATTCTCACTTTCATCTTCATCCATAGTAATCTAGGCGACACACATTCATACTTTTTGACACGTTGTTTTGCCCTCTCTCATTCATAAACAGACTGACTCCTTGGGTGCCATATGATTCATTATCTACTCCCGACCAAAGTTCGAATCCGTTCTCTATGTTTCTTACTTCACATCTCCTCTTCTTTATTTCCGGTACACACAAAATGTCTAGCTCCCTTTCGCGCATTGTATCCCGCCATTCCTTTTTCTTAATATCATTCACACTTCTAGCATTCTACACACTCAATCTTCATTCATCGCCTGAAACTTTTCCGGGGACATGCCTTCCATCAACAGAAGTGTCAGTCCTATCTGAGGCTACATTATTATTTGTATTATTCATTATTTGAAGCTTACACTCAACTACCAACTTGATGCGACAAATTTATTCCGTACGCATAAAATCATGTCCAAATTGAACAGCTAAGTCATCATTAGGTGGAGTATCCGTTCCTAACGTTAGTCCCAATAAAGTTCAGTCATGCAAAGGAAAATATGAAAACCAAGCCAGAACCAGAGGAGTTATGATCCGTTTGTGTTGTACACTGAGGAGGGCACCAGTCTCCTGCAGCTTCGACTCTAAGTCTCTCTAAGAATAAAAACTAAACAGATTCATACACGTCCCTGAATTTTCGTTTTTCTTTTTGAAATCTGTTTTTGAAAACCTCAAAAAATCTCGCAAGCCTTCCACAGTTTCGAATACTCTCAATAAAATTTCCAAAACAGTGCATAAATTTCCAAACAGTTTGCATAAATTCCCATATTTTTTAGAAAATTCCCATACTTCTAAATCATAAATTATATGGCATCAGATTTGAGTTTCATATAAAATTCAAGGCGTATCATACACATGACAAGATAAATCAACAATATATAAGTCATATGGTTCGAAAAGCATGCAAATTAATTTCGGTAAGAGTAAGAGTAAGAGTAAAAGTAAATGTCTATGAAGCCAATTTTGATTTGTGTTCTTTTTCTCAGCAGTTTGAGATTTTCAGGACAGAGGGTGGATTTCTTACATTTGGGCGCTAAGTACGTCAGGATTGCCTACGGAGAAAACGATCCTGAATATAGTTGTGCACATAGATTTGAAACTTGTGCAATTTATTTAAAATATACTATCAGTCCGAAATTACTTTCAAGCACATTCGCAGATTCCTTACTAAAATACCTCCAGGTATTTCCTCAACCGCTTATTTCTATTTTCTTCATGGAAGAAGAATAGAAAAGGATGGCAGAATCTAGTCGAACAGAGATCGCATTTCTCAAGTAGTGAAATAATCGCATGTGACGATGTTGATAAATGTCTTCCTCCTCTTGATTGTATTTGAATTTGTCGAAAATTTGATAAGGTAGTTAGTGATCGAAAAGTAACACTGCGTCCGAAATTGCAGACGAGCTTTCATCGTGATTTAGGATTTATCAGTTTGGATGCGTGAAATGTCTGCGATAGACAAAATGTATCACCTGAATTACCGCATGCACATTTTCGAAATGTTTTTCCAAAAAATTATTTAAAAATAACTTGCGTGTTAAAGTTTACACGTCACCAAAGAAGAAAAAGATCGCGCTTCTCAAATCTCTGTTGACTACGCCGAATGTTAACATGGGAATTGTAATGCGAAGTACAAATTTACAGGTTTTGTTTCTCAGGATACCGTACGCAAAAGCGTGAGCAGGAATGCGATTGTAAAACGTCCCAAAGCTCATAGAGGTACATTAGCTTATCAGTTGCGTGGTGCAGAAGGCTCAACGGTGAAACAGCATCTATTACATATGAGGCCAAAGACGTTGCATTTTCAGCAGTGTGGGGAATTGGATAAAAAAATAGCACAGGTAGAAAACTGACAATCACTGAATTCTCTCCCAGTGCTTCAGAAGGCCAGATCGAAAGAACTTGGAAAAAACGATTTAGATGCATATGATCATTCTTCTTCTTCTTCTTTTTATTATTATTGTTATTAATATTTCCCTTCATAATTGCTTTATGTCGTAATGTGATAATACTACTAATGTTATTATTATTATTATTATTATCATTATTGTCAGAATAACGTAGTGATATAGTAGTAACGTGATTATGATGATAGCAAATAGTGAATATTAATTAAATAATTAAACGAATTGGGAATTAGTTAAATTAAGTATTAAAGATTAAAAAATAACAATACTATGTTGGTATAACATTGCGATAATGGTAAAATGACGATGGCATTAAATAAGTGAATATTGATTAAATTTAAACAATCCAGTTAAAATAAAAATTAACTATTGAATATAATAATAATGATACTAATATAATTACTAGGACTATATCGTAGCTATTACTAGGAAGCTATTATTTTTTACCTTATATTACAACTTTATTGTAATCATTTCTATCCTATTGTTTTTGTATTATTTTGGTTATGTTGATTTTATTTATTGTATTATTGGTAGGGTTAATGCCATAATTTCAGAGTGGTAAAATAAGTCATCGCTTTGGGAATAATTATAGGGTATTGATTCAGCTTAGATTATCGGGAGTGTTGGGGTAAACTTGTGAATATAGCGTAAAGAATTCAATTTAGTTCAAAAACTAATTATTTTTCTCTTTAGTTTATTAATAATCTCATTCAGAGTTGTAATCAGCATTTTCGGCCTCGTTTAGCATTTCTTTTTCCTCCTCCTGGAACATTTAAATTTCACTTTGATTTTGTCCATAATTTCAAAATATTGTAATTGATAATAATAATTTTTGGTAATAATTTTAGAAATATAAGTACTGGAAATATATTGTAATTTTAAAACGGATTCGAACGCTTGACGCACGGAAGACGGTGGGTGGAAGCGTGGTGGCTTCCTCACCACAACGCTCAGCTCCCAGTTTCAAGAAGCCAGCTAATCAGAAGGCGCAACGGACCCACTCTCTCCTTCTATGACGGGCACTCGAGTCAAGGATCGCTAGCGAGCGAATCAAGAAGCGACTCGTCAGTCGGGCGCTCTGCTGTGATTTAAGTGAACAGTTGTCTTGGCACTACTCTCTCCAAATAAACGGAGTACAAACGAACTTTTGTGATTTTTCTGCATCACCCTCAACTTGTGACAGGCGTCACAACGGACCTATCCTTCCCCAAACAAACATCGTGACTTATTCTCCTTTCCAATCCAGTCACCATCTCCGACGTTTACCTGGTTCTGTGATTTTGTTCTGGCATTTTTCCCGTGATTTTTATTATTTTCATTTATTCGTTTATTTTATTATTTCCTTTTTTTGGACTCATCCTCTTTTATTTTATCGTTGTGTAACTTCGAGTCACGGTAGCCGGTCCTGCTGGTTATCAGCCCCGTGTCTCTGCTAACACCCCGCGAGGGGATTTTGTGTCGTTTTATTTCATTTTGTTTTATTTATCTTGTATTTTACATAGGAATATCTCACTTCGTGGATTGAGTCACGATAGC
Organism: Melikaiella ostensackeni; assembly: GCA_032362435.1. Lineage (NCBI taxonomy): Eukaryota > Metazoa > Arthropoda > Insecta > Hymenoptera > Cynipidae > Melikaiella > Melikaiella ostensackeni. The sequence goes on from JAUMHM010042333.1 coordinate 7,667, forward strand.
CGGCACTGATTGGTAGCCAGCCCCGCGTCTCGCTACCGCTATTAAATCCTTCATCAGGACAACCGAAATTATCACTTTAGCTGTTACTTCGCACTACATCTCGGTCTCCCCTCTTCTTGGGACCTCAACTTAACGGTTTTAATATTTTTGTATTTGTTTAGTTGGAACGCAGTACTGCATATGCCTGGGGGCGGAAGGACTGTTTCCTTCCGCCCCCAGGCATATGCAATACTGCGTTCCGACGGGTTCGTTGAGACGGGTCTGTACCCGTCCCAAAAAGGCTACCCGCCTCCGTCGGCAGAGGAGAGCCGCCGAGGCACCACGGGCCGCCCTACAAAACAACCCCGGACCGTCGGCCTCCCATGTATCTTTCGGAAGGGCACCATTTACAGTTACTCGAGGGCCACCAGGCACTTCTGATCCGCGCTTGGGTAAACGACCCAGGGACAATAAAATTCCTTGGACTCTGTAGCTCCCTTCTTTCTCCGGGGAGCCCCGTTCCACCTTCCCTCCTGCCAATTTAATCCGGCAAGGGGGGAAATTGGCAAACACCACAGAGGAGACCGCCGTCGTCGCCACTCCACAACATCCGTGCTACAATACACGGAAAAGGGGATCTAGCTCGACAACTGGGGAGTTACCCCCGAACCTAGCTGCTCCTCCTTTTGAGGGTTTGCCGCCGTCGGCAAAACTCTCCAAGTTCCGCAGCTCGGTCGAAACCAGCGCCCCGCTCACTCTCGCGTCGAGAACGCTTGATGTATCCAGAATCTACGATCAAGACTCCCTTCCACCCCCTCAAGAGGCCGCCGTGTCTACTCCGAGGAAGGAACGTTCAACCAACGTAAACCCTACGCCGTGATTTGACCCTGCAATTCCGGGTCCCTCCACAGCAGCCCCTAAGTTTGTCGATGTACCTGATCCATTTGATTACGTCATGCCTTCAACTCCCGAGGGGCCACTTCCACCCACTCGTGGAAAGTGGTACCCGGTCCGACAAGCCGGACCCGCTCAATCCTCCACTCCTGCTGCATCCGCACCAGCCGTTTATGATTCAGGCGATGATGTATTGTTTCTAGCTGCAGAAGGCTCACCGGAGAGCTTTTCCCCTTCTCTCCTAGGTTCTCCACCCCCAAGAGGGGCCAGATCTGGTGGTTCCGGAATACCCCCAGCGAAACTTACATTTTTGAATCCAACATCCCCTCACCATTCCTTTCTTCCCAACTTCTAAATCCTTTTCTTGAGCCTCTCAATTCGATGTTGTAATTTGTGCTATAAAATCGGTCCTTCTTAGGACCCCCAATTTGTTTGAAACGAAGGAACTATTTTTGTTGCAATAACATGTTGAACAAATAAATGAAATCAGTATATGTACCCCTACCTATATTATACCATCTAAACCACATCAGCCAGAATATCCGGAATTTATAGGAGGTACAGTATTTCTGGCATTGGACATTTTTATGAACATCTGTATTTTTCTACTCATGGACGGCTTTCAGGCCTGAAATCGGCTCATTCGGCAACAAGACGCGAATCATATTTGGCTACCGCCCTCGAGCTCCCAACGAAACCTGCCAGGGTCTATGTCCCCACTCGACTCTTTCCTCAGTCGAAGGAATCAAGCATTGCAAGCCTCGTTGCATACCGCTACTCCATCGGCTACTACTCCACCACCAGCCGCTCAGGGTGGAAATTGAATTTGCACATCTTCCTCCCCCCCCCCAAAACTGACGTACGATAGGTCACTCCACCCCATAGAGTGACACATATCAATATTGTTAATCCTTTCGTATTGTTATCATGCCTGTATCACTAAATCAGCTCTCTGGAAATGCTTTCTTCAGATGAGATCTTTTAAAAATTTGATGCAACAGGCTCAATCATTCGAAAACCATTTTCCGAATCTAATAAAGTGTACTTATACACTGGCGTCATTGAGCTTCTTGGGAAAATAATTCCATTATTTCAGATGATCACAATCTGCCACATTGTTAAAAATATTCGAGATTGCTTGATTTTTTTTAAGAACTTTGGTTTGAGAACAAAATCAAATGGCCTCTATTTAAAGCAGTGATCACGGATTGGTCATAGGCTAACATAAATGGTATAATGGAGGCTTGAAATGAAATGGATATTATTGCATATGCAACAGCTGTCCATAAATTTGTTAACGGCAAAAAAAGAAAAATTCACTTTCATGTTTATCTTAACATATTATCCACATTTTATGAAAATGATTTCCTATTCCTTATAAAAGAAATAGATAAAGGGTAACAGGGAAAAGATAACTATAGAGTGCATGGCAATACTCGCTCATTCTTCTGATTTGAATGATTATTTACGCAAGGTTGAATGTTTCTATATCTTATTATTATCAACAAAAAAAAATGATCAAAGGATGCCATAGATGAAATTCAAGAAAGCCAAACAGTTACTTTTGAAGAAGTTGACCATCGAAACAATGTGGATGATTCGGAAGAAAAGAAAGAGGCAGCGTAGAAAATTATAATAAGATCATCAAAGAAGCTGTTTGTGAAAGAACGTGCAACATTGAAGCTGAACGTTTAGTAGCAAAACTCGAAGAAACCACTCAAGCAACATTCAAAGAGGTTGAATTAAGGCAATTTTTCAAAGCAAAAGGAACAGAGCCTTGGTCAAAGCAACACACCAATGAACGGAAATGCAAACTTAAAAATGCGCCTGATGAACTTATCTCAGAGGAGTGTTGGTAAAAGCGTGAAAAGCCTAACGGTGTCTATCACGATGACCGTTCTGTTCAGAAAAAAGGCCTGCGTTCTTCAAAAGAAGTAAACATTGAGGAAGGTTCCAATGAGACAATGGAAGAAAAAGATCGTCATCTGGCTCCAAATGTTACTGTCAATTATGTTGTTACCTGCATTAAGAATAAAGAAAATGAAAATATTTTCTTGTACGGTGAAGACTACAGAACTTTTTACGGCAATGATTGGCTTAGCAATGGAGCCCTTGATTATTGTGTGATTATGGCTCTAAATGATTCACCTCGCAAAGTGGATTCCGCTTACGTAAACTGCGGAAGGAGAACAAATATTCTGGTAAAAGCTCAGTACACAGATACGACCCTCGTAGAAGTCACAGAAGTATGTCATGGAAAGCGCAACCTGTTCATGCCGATATATGAAAATGGTGACCACTGGGCGCTTACATGTGCTGATATCCAGTAGAAGCATTTCCACGTACTGAATCCCAGTCCCGAAAAATCGGTACAACTCCAGAAATAACATGAAAAAATTTTCGAAATATTTTCGAATAAGCTGTACGAAACTGAAATTAAGTGGACTCTGAATCACATAATATATCCGAAACAAAGAGATAGTTACAATTACTGTATATTTGTAATACATTATATCAGATTAGTTCTGCTTCGAAACATGCATCTTCATATACACTCTTTTATTCCAAGTGACTTATGCCCAACTCATCGCCAAGATTGTATGAGCAGAACACTCAGCCTTGAGAATCGATGTCTAATTTGCAGTTACGATGAAAATAAAAGAAGTAAACGTTCGACAATATAAATACAATAGAAAAGTTTATAAGTCGTCCGCGAATTCTCATAGAGAAGAATCGTCGAAGGTGTGACTAAAATTACGGTGTAAGATGTGTGTGAGATAATTAAGTCACATTGATATACACTCTCTAGTCTCCAGTTCATGCTAATTCAATTTTATGCACTACTTGTGGACTTTCCTTCTACAATAAATACAATGAGTCAAAACTTTTCGCCTCGTATCGTTTTCGTAACAGCAAACAAGACACCGATGTTTATCGCTGAGTGATCCCGTCAAAAATTCTCGACGAAAAGTTTTACGCAATGATGGTCGAAGAAGTCGTATTATGTAAAATTGACAGGATGAAGTGAAGTAAAAAAACGCCACACTTATGCTCATCCTCTGTTGCAGATACTGCATCTCGCTTAATACCAAAGTAGTTTCGCATTAGTGCAAAATATTCAAAAATGCTTCCAAATTCTCTTTGTAGCGATATTCTGGTTGTGACGGATTTTTACTTGGGTTCAGCACGTACAAGCATTTTTGCTTTATATCAGCATACGGAAGGGCGGTATTATCACGTACATTTTTGTACTCCAGCTTCCTTTGAAATACTTCAGAACCGTGGGTGTGAATATTTTGCAAGCATTTACTGTAATGTAAAGCCTCATTCCATGCTTCACGTAATCAATATCGATTTGTATGATGTGCCTGAATTCAATCCAGTACTGCATTAACCGAATCTCTGCAGATTCTGCTTGAATTCTTGCCTGAAGTCTCGCTACGAAGCGCTGAAATTTTATGCTGCATAAGTTTTTTTCCAGACCGAATCAATATTTTCAGAGCAATGATTTAGTATGATTATGAGGTTTTATGTATTATCCTTTTCCGTCATGATGCCATCATAGCGTCTTACATTCCACCACGACCAATCTGTAAGAATAACTTACAGAAAATTAAACAATCTCTAATGTGTATTGCAGTGCAGCAATTTCTTATCATTTGAAATAACGGTTTATAAATGTACGTTATTCGACAATGGAAATAGTTTACAAATAATTTTACCCGATCAATTGTATCCCAGAATGATATCACAAGAGGCTCGTATTCTGAAGAACTTAATTTAGCCTTGCATGTTTAGATAAAGCGTGGAAGGAAGAACGACATACGTCGTGTAAAATAAATGATTATATCGTCTGCATAGCGAACGTTTATTCCAAGTTCTTCTTCTGAAGTACTCCAAGAGAACGAAGTGTCTGGAAATTTCCTTCTGATTGCGCCAATTTTTCGTGTAGTTTCTTAAACTGCTTCGAAAATTCATTACTAGGTTCTACATCCAACTATTTCTGTTTCACTTCGAAACTTTGTACATCACGTAGTTGGTGAGTTGAAGTCAATGCATGTTTTTGGTTATCGACATTTAAGTATATTTCTATTTAAACAAAATTACTCGAAGCGAAATCTTTAAGTCAGTACTTTTATTTGCTTCCAAACCGTACGTAGCAATGTCGCATAGACAACGTAAGTTTTACAGATTGAAATATTTTTCCAACCTGGAAACATTTAAACAGCAGCATGCATTTAACTTTCAAATCATATGGCAATTCAGATGATACATTTTCTTCCAAAAAGACATCTCTCATATCCAACTGGACAGAACATAACACATTGTATTACACTGTGTAACATCTTTTTCTATTTGATTGTAATATATTGTATCTTGTTATATTATAGTATCGAACGTTTAGTTGTTTTCCATGATTAATAAATGAATTCCAAAATATTATAAACAATGTAATTCTTTAAAAAATCCTCTTTTGCATAATTCCAAAAAACATCTGGAGATATTACCGAGCCGAATCCAAGGGTATCTTCAGTCAGAGTGGCGTCAGCATGGAGGGGATAATGACAATGTTTAAATTAACTTTTTGGAACTATTTACAATTTTTGTTTATTTTAATTTTATAAATTATTATTTAGAAAATTTTTTAAATTATTTAAATTATTTTAATTTTATAAATTATATGCTGTAATGGGCTCAAAAACCACATGTTACACTTTCAACACCACTTCTCACTGCTCAGCTCGAGAGACTTCGGGTGGTGGTTGCATTCGTGAAGTAAAAAAGGGGGTCCAGTGCTGCTGACACGTAGTGTCTCGGAAGGTGCTTTAGGGCGACTGAGTTCAATATTGAATGAAAATAAAAATTAATTGATTAATATAAAAATAATGTTAGGAATATATTAGCAGTAAAAAAAATTAATTATCCTTGTAAATAAGAGAGGTATAGAATATGTGGCGTAAGGTAGATGAGCAATAAATCTTCAAAAATATTGTGAAGAAACAAAAACTAATGAAATTAAAGGTAGCAGTACAGAACTAGATTAAGAAACATTTTTATTGAAAATAGATTTATTCTATACAAAATTCTTCAAAAATCAGATACCCATCGTGGTAGCAGAATTTTTGTGAAATATATATAATTTTCTGATACAAGAATCAAAATAAATTCTATACATACAATTTCACTTGAAATGTACTCAAAATTTGAACATAGTGATAGTTTTGTTCAACCTTTTAGCAGGAACATTTCTGGAAATTATTATCATTTAATCAAACAGGAGTACATACCTGTATTAGCGAAAAAATATCTGTCATACTGTTATATGGCGATTTTCAATTTTCAGCAAATATAGCAAATATATTTGTTAATTAGTCATAATCAGGAAGAAAAGTGCTCATTAAAAATGAGCACCATACAATGATAAATACAAACAGAGTGGAAACACCCGAAATCGAATTCACAGCTAGTTTAGGGCAGGATGTGAGTGAAAATTTGTGTTTCATCTGAGGTACATTTTACAACATTGAAATAAAAAAATCTAGTTCCAACATAGTTGCCGTTTCGAGGGAAATTCCTGGAATTTCCCCTCGTTGGACAGACCTGCTCTAGTAGCATGGAGTCAGAGTGGAGGGGACGGAAATAATACTTCATTCATCAATTCTTGAACAGTGAGTGTTCGTGGGAGTTTGTTCGTCATATTAACTGTTTTATGGTTTGCCTATATTTTTTTACGGTAAACATTAAAAACCTGGAAAAATGTTATAAACATTGTATTTGTTTAAATAATTAGTTTCTTGGAATGGTTGAAAAAGCACTTAGAGGGATTTTAGCGAGGAATCTGCTTATGTGCTTAAAAGTTTCTTCGGACTAATAGTTTTATTTATAATAATTAGGCTGCCGGATGCAATAACCAGCCCGACGCTGGAAAACGCGTATACAGGTAATTATTGTCCGAACGTCTCAATGATTCCATGGTTTTTCCTCTTTTTGACCCTGGCATGACCTTGATTCCAACCTCATAAGGTCAAACTAACCCCGGAATCGGATTCAGCGACCCCAAAAACGTATATGTATGGTGGTTTAGCTTGGCATTCAGAAAACTTTTTTTTGTGGGGCTGTGTAATATAAGGATTTAGTGATCATGAAATTTTGTCTTTCGTAAATAAACACACCTCAGCTCTAAGGACTCGAATTTTTCACCTACTTTGTGTTATAGCGTATTTATATCGAGTATCATGAGATACAATTATCTTCGAAATTTGTTTCTGTAAACAAACGTAAATTTATCCATAAATCGATATTGTTCTCACATTAATTAGTTTGCAGTGTATCTTGGTACAGCACGGTTCATTTATATGTGTTTTAAAATGTCGTCCACTAAAGATCATGCCACCAATCATCAGGTAAGTCGTAGAAAATTGTGCTCAGTTTGTTTAAAAAAAAAGAGTAGAATGACGGAAATTAAGGGCAAGCTGCTTGAAAGAGTAATGTGTGTTACAGACTATAATATTAAAGACGATCGTTTACCGAGTGTAATTTGCAGTAGTTGCAAATTTATGGTATATGCACTGAATAACCGTGAAAATGCCAAAGGATTTTGAAGTTGCCGGATTATTGTAATTGGAAATACACCAATAAACTCGTCACAAGAGCGACAAACGGACCAAAATGTGTTTATGATCTTTGTGAAATGGCTAGAAGTTTCGGAAATTATAATTTTATTAAGTCAGATAAATCATGTGTAGAAAGTTCTAAGAATACAAGACGGTGTTCTCAATGTTTAAGTGAAATGTGTCGTGGTAAAATTCATAAGTGTAAAAGTTCATCTAATTTCCACAACATTAAAGAGCATGTAAATAATACGAGTACACTGAGTCCTAAAGGGAAAAAGCACTTAATAAGCACTTTAATTGAAGATATTCCACTGATAAAAGA
>JAUMHM010042353.1:0-15472 GCA_032362435.1 Melikaiella ostensackeni
ATTCAAATTTTCCCGCCAAACTATACGTGCTATTGAAAAATAGTTAACAGCAATTTTGTAGATCTTTTTGAGGTGAGTAATTTTGCTGTTGGAGTTTTGGTCGTTTTTCGCGTTGTTTAGCTATAAATTTGAATTTTCGATTTTCTTATGGCATTCTCCGCCTTTAAAACAAAAACTATCATTGCTATTGCAAAATGATGAATAGCAATTTTGAACTTTTAGACGCAAATAATTTTGTTCACTTGTCTATTTGTCGCATCTAGCGCAGTTTCGTGGGATAGTTGAATTATTACTTTTCCCAGTTTGATTTTTCATGGCTAAAACCATAAATATTGGCAGTAGAAGGGTGAATAAAAAACTTGACCTGTCTTTTTGGACCACAAACTAGTGTGCAAAAAGAAATTTGAATTAGAAAATTTCTTCGAATGTTATCGGGTCGTCAGACTACAGACAGACATTTTTATAACAACCATTTTTTCTGACTCAGGGAGGTCTCAAAACGTCGAGAATTGACGAAAACTAAATAGGTCCAAATTCACATGAATCTAAGACATTCCATCATAATTGATGAGAATGTAAGAAACGTCAAAAACTCATCATATTGTCATCGCACGTTCCAGGAAAAAAGTTAGGCGAAAACTTTTCAACTTAAAATTCTCTTGTCTTTAAGTGCGATAAAATAAAAATCTATATAAAAGGATAATATTTTTTGAAACACACTTTTAAAAGGTAACAGGGAGAATTTATATTTCATTACCCTTGGTTTCGAAAATCCTCTTTAAACTCAGCAACTTGCAAGTGGAGAACAGGGAAAAGTCGACTGTGGATTTTAATTTTCTTCCAGTGTTGTCAGAAAATTTATTACTGTATGTGGATTTGTTGTTATTGCAAAAAAAATAAATGATAGTTATAATTGATAGTATATAGGAATCAAAAAATTTGGCCTGCCTATGATTGTCTTCAAATAATAAATATAAGTGTGTCAATCTAATAATAATAATAATAATTTATTATATTGCAGGCCCGCCAATTCTTTTTTGTTCCTCTACACTACAAATCAATTTTTATTCAAGCAAATTATGTAATAAACTAGTTCATTGAACTCATTCCTTTTATTAAAAAACACTTCTATTTATACATTTTTCACTATTCGTACTTGGCTTCGCTTCCTCATCTCACAACATTGATTATCTTTAACATAAATAAATAAAGTATTAGTAGTCATGTATATGTATGTATGTATATGTAGTAGTATGTATATGTAGTATGTAGTAGTATGTATATGTATATTGTTAACAAAGCCGATTTGATTAAAAATGGCTACTCGAGGGTTTTTTGGGGCGTATGCAGTATATTATCTCAAAACCGCGCGACTTTTAAAATTTGTCAACACATATATTTGTAGTGATAATTTTTTCTGTAAAACAACACTCAATTATATCTCGAATTTAAAAAAGTTTAAGCTAAACCGAAGAAATGAAAAAAACCACCATGGAGATCAGTAAAGTGATTTACCATAATATAGCGTTTAGAACATTAGGGTAAGTATAAGATAAGAACAGCAATTTGATTCAAATCGATTTTATTTTACTATTTTTGTCCGCCATATTGGATCCGCCATTTCGAACTTTATAATGTTGACTTTGGATTTAAAATAAGCGACCCGAAAAACCTTTGAGTAGCAACTTCTAGTCAAATCGGTTTTATTTTACAATTTCGATCCACCATATTAGGTCCGTTATTTTAAGATAGGAAATTTTGACTTTGGAATTGAAACTAGAGACCCGAAAAACCCCTGAGTAGCAATTTTTAAACAAATCGGTTCTGTTTTACGATTTGAGGCGCCATATTGGATCCGCCATTTCGAGTTCCTTAATTTTGACTTGAGATTTGAAATCAGCGACCCGAAAACCCCTACAGTAGCCATTTTCGGTCAAACCTGTTTTGTTTTACAATTGTGGTCCGCCATATTAGATCCGCTATTTCGGATTTTTACCTGCATCAATTTACATCTTCAATTTGAAAAAAAAATGTATCCCTTTAGGTCATTCCGATCTAAAGTTCTAAATTTTGAGATAGAATTTCAAAAAACCGTCCACTGTGTGCCTCCGGGCACTCGAAATTTTTCATGTAAAATACAATGTTGGTCCAGTGAAATGATTATCAATATCTCAAAGTAATTTTTAAATATCCTGTAACTAAAGTGATTTTTTCCCATGCATTTTACACAGCAAATTTCAAGTGCCCTGAGGCACGTGCTCGAATCAAAATTTCAAAAAAAAACACATGCAATTTTTTTTTTCGGATTTGGAACCAAGTTGGATCGTCGCATTCCAGCGCGGAAAAAAAACTTCCAATGCATTTTTGAACCACCGTGTTGTCCTCGTATATACTTCTCAAAAACGAGAATTCAGGCGGAAATGTAAAATGATTCTGCATAATGTTTCTCCAATAGCACCAAAAAATAATAAAATAATTAATACATAATATGGCGCGAGGGAAATTTCATATTATTAAATTTACATAATGAAATATAACCATACCACAAATATTTCTTAAATATTGTGCATATAGAAAAAACTACTAAAATATTTGTCTCTATGTGGAATGTATCTATTATTTTTTCAAATTGTGATTAATTCCGCTTATAAAATTTTTGAATAAAATACTTTTTCCTCAGAGTTTTATATTCTTGGCATCAACTGAAATGACTTTCGTTGACTATATGAACACTAACCCATTTTATTTTAATAAGAAGTGAAAAACTGTTATGAGAGATGAAAGAAAAATGTGTTGGACATGACTGGCACTCCATATCAACTTCAATATGAGAATGTTGTTTAATGTGATGAATCGCCAAAATACAAGATAAACGCCTGAAAAAATGAACAAATAATTCATAATCATATCATCTACTCGAAAATTAAATAGTCTTATTCAAAAATGTTGAATGGGTTAATTAAACTGTGAAACTTTAGAATCTTTCATCAAATATTAATCTAAATCAATCAAAAAGCCATAAATTTTAGCCCATTAATTTGAAAGTCAAAAAAGAATTTCCCAGTAAGTGACCAGTGACCTAAAAAAGTATTTGACCTACTTACGAAAGCTCGTGATTGACGACCAACATATTTTTAATCTCGGCTTTTTTTATTTCACCTACAAATGCAGTGCATGTATACATAGAGAGGGATCCTTGTTTTTCTTTATTAAATCGCACAAATCACGCAAACTGATCAACGATAAACTAATTTTACACGGGAACGAAGGCGACCGATTTAATCTAGCAAACATTTATTTTTTAATCCAGTACTTTCGTCTCTTTTTGCGGATTTTTGATTACGAAAACGAAATCCCATGTTTCAGCGAATGACATAGTTGCACCTAAATAAAAACATTCACGGATCATGTAACATATATTTGCTTTAAACGAAACGACGGTCAGAGGTTGAATGCAGCAGTATAAATAGTATTCAATTTTTTTTGTTTAAGCTGATGGAAAAGTGTAGGTACATGTTAAATTAGAATTTAATGTTTCATCCTTTAACATCAATGTAACATAGAGTGACATGGCGTATAATTGTGCGCCAAGTGGATCAAAGAATCTCATGAAAATATTGAGGGAAAGTTGAAAAATGGATAATTTAAAAAAAAATGTAACACAGTAAGACCCGGGATATCAAACCGTTGCATATCATTCTGATTATCAACTTCAGATCGAAGTAATCCAATTTTGCGGATCAAAAATTAATTTATACACAATTTCATGCATATCTGTCGAGTGGCAGTTGCTATATTTTTTATTAAAAGACATAGGTTAGTCATGACCGACGATTTAGTTCAACTTAAACCAAGTAGTTCAATTTTCGACCAAAAATATGAATCCTCAATGACAAATGTAATATTTGATATTTCAACCACATGAGATTAGTTTTAAAGTACATAGCTGCATTTTTAACCCAAAAATATGAAAATTCTACAACAAGAAAATGAATTTTTGAACCAAAGAGACAAATTTTCAACAAAGAGTTGAATTTTAAACCAAGAAACAATTTTAAGCCAATAAAGACAAAAATTCTAAACAAATTGTTGAATTTCAAGCCAGAAAAATGAATTTTCTACAAAACGGTTGAATTTTCAGTCCACCAATGTGAATCTTTGACACAGAAGGACGTCTTGTACGACATACAGGTAGTTGGAATTGCTACCAAAAATGTTACATTTTTGACCAAAAACACAATTTTTTAACAAAAAAGTAGACATATCAACCAAAGAGACGAATTTTCAACAAAATTCATGAAGTTTTAATGAAATGGCTGGATTGCCGAATGAAAAAGATACCATTCCAACTGAAAACAGAATAGTTAAATTTTATTTTAAAAAATTAATTTCCAAAAAAAAATTAATTTTTCTACAAAATGGTTATATTTTCGACACAAAAACACGATTTTTCAAGAAAACAGTAGACTTTTCAATCGAAAAGATAAATTTTCAACCAAAAAGATTAAGTTCCCACAAAAAAAGACTAATTTTCAACAAAGTACAAGAATTTTCCAAGTAATAGTTGAATTCTCATGTAAAAAAGATACCTTCGCAACACAAAACAGATAACTTAAATTTTCAATTGAAAAAATTAGTTTTCAACAAAAAAAAATTTTCAACAAAATAGTTGAATGTTCAACCGAAGAAATGAATCTTCAACGAAAAAAAATGAATATTGAGCGAAGTAGTTGAATTCTCAAACAAAATAAATCAATTTTCACCCGAACAGATTAGTTTTTAAACAAGAAGAATAATTTCATACCAAAAAGACGAATTTTCAACAAAATAATAAAATTTTTAACTGAAAGAGATGAATTCTTAATAAGAAAAATATAATTGTACTTTTCCTCGGAGAAGAAATAAAGAATTAACTTTGAAACAAAAAAAGTTGGATTTTCTTATTATGTTCTATCATGTTCGTCTATGACGAATCTTCTACAAAACAGTTGAATTCTCAACCAAACAAAATAGTTTTCAACCAAGTTGTTGCATTTTTAACGAAAAAGATGAAATTTCTACAAGAAGAGATGAATTTTCAAACCAAAAAGACGAATTTTCAACAAAGGTGTTAAGTCCTCCACCAAAACAGATTAATTTTTAGCTAAAAAGTATGACTTTTTGACGAAATAATAAAATTTTCAACCGAATAATAGAATTTTCAAGCAAAAAAGATGAATTCTTAACTAAAAATGTAATAGTAAACATTTCAATCGGAAATAGTTGAAGAATGTAGTTTTAATCAAACTAAAATGATGAATGTACAATTGAAAAAATAAATTTTTAACGAAGTAGTTCAACTTTTAACTAAGTAATTCAATTTTCAACTAACAAAGATTTCCCAGTCAAGAATAAAAAAAATGACAGCTGAATTGTTGTATTTTTAAGCCCAAAAGGCGAAATTTCTACAAAATTGTTCAATTTCAAGCCAAAAGAGAATGACTGTGTAACTCAATTGTTGAATTTTCAACAAAACAATTGAATTTCTAGCTACATAGTAGAATTTTCCACCAAATAAGATGAATTTTCAACTTAAATGGTTAAATTTTCAGTAAAAAAAAAACAAAAAAAAAAGAATCTTCAACGGTGGAAATGAATTCTTTATCTTTCCGAAAGTGTCTCTATAACAATGGAAGACTTATAACTTCCTATGACGAACAAGGAATGTTTTAGAAAATCTTGAATTTCAGGGTGGGAGCAAAATTTCAATTTTTATACATTGGTATATAAATCTCCTCGACTCTGGGAATAATTTTTTCATCTTCAAAAAGTGTTTCTTCATATTTACGTAGTTCAATTATCCGTCGAAACTCAATGATTTTTCGTTTAAAAAATGTAGATTTCTTCGAACGCTCAGGTTTCAGTGTGCATGTAAACGGTCATGACTTCGATGCTTCCATTCCATACGGCTCCACGTCGCGTTTAGGCGGTGTATCTACAGCGCCACGTCGCGTTTGTTCGTTGTACAACTCTCCGTCGCGTTCGTTCTCTGTACAGCTCCAAGTCCTGTGTATAAGCATAGGACCTGGAGCTATACAACGACCAAACGCGACGTGGCACTGCACACCGCCTGAACACGACATGGAGCAGTATGGAATGGAGGCGTCGACTTCATCATGGCATAACTGACACTCGGGAACTCATGAAAATTCTTGCCAGGCAATTGATCTTCAGAATTGGATCATTCAGATGAGGAAGCTGCTGATCAAATCAAAAATCAAGAAGCGGTATAAAAGCGTTGCATATCATTTTGATCCCATTACGGAATCAAATTGATCAACTGGCACTAACTGTGTAATAAATCGAATAAATTGAAATTATTCAAAGCGAGGTTTCTGATTCATAAAATATTTTTATTTTCAAGAAATACCCGAAGAAACATAATGATTGACTTTGCAATTCATTGGCTTCTCTGAAGGCTGACTAGAGCAAACCTGTTTCCACTAACTAGTAGGAAGTGAGTCTTCAGTAGCGTGCAGCAGTTTACGATCGGGCATTATTCTGTTTCTCTCGACTTCTCTGTGAATTATTTCTCACGTTAACAGCTGTTCAACTTTGGTGATTTGACTGAGGAAGATAAAGACGTATTCTCTCAAAACAATTTACCAGACAGAATTCTTTCTACGCGCCAGAAATGAGAGGTAACATGAAGCTTTTTCAAATGAGGACTTCATAACAATCTTCACAGTCAGAAACACAATAATTCACGGGAAAACGAATTGGGTTGAAGTTTCAGACATCCAGTCTGACGATTTTTTTTTCATTTGTTTCGCAATAAGAAAATGCATATCCAGCAAAATTTCCTACGTATTTTCGAGAAGTCTAGGTGATCAAAAATTATTTAAAAGCAAAGAAATCAAATTTTTTGAAAATATGTTAATTTCCTTAAAAAAGAGAACGAGATTCACATTCGTGGTCTCCGGCTATCGAAAACTATTGCCCCGAAATATCAGATACAAATTATTACATGAAATTTCCGACTTGCTAAAGTCTACCGTAATTAGAAAAAACTAACCCTACATCACTATTTTCGGAACTTAAAAATTAAATTCTGTAATAGAACCGAACAAGTTTCGAACTTCTAATTTTCGACTATCGAAAACTATTCTCCCAAGATATCAGGCACAAATTATTAAATAGAATTTTCGACTTGCTGAAGACTACTGTTATTAGAAAAAACTAACCCTCTATCTCTATTTTCAAACCTAGAAATTAAATTTTATTATAGAACCGAACAAGTTTCACATTTCTAGCTTTCAGCTCTCGAAAAATATTCCCCCAACATATCAGACAAAAATTTGAAATAAAATTTTTCGACTTGCGGAAGACCAACGTGATTGGAGAAAACTAACCGTGTATCTCTGTTTTCAAACATAAAAACTGAGTTTCGTGATATAATCGAACAAGTTGAACATTTCTAGCTTTCGGCTATCGAAAACTATTTTCCCGAGGTGTCAGATGAAAATTATAAATAAAATTGTCGACTTGAGGAAGGCCACCGTAATTGCAGAAAACTAACCGATCATCTCCGTTTCCGAACCTAGGAACTGAAATAATTTTGCAATATAACCGAACAAGTTTCACGTTCCTCACTTTCGGCTATCGAAAACTATTCCTCCAACATATCGGACAAAAATTTGAAATAAAATTTTTCGACTTGCGGAAGACCACCTCAATTAAAGAAAACTAACCCCCTTACTCTATTTTTGAACACAGAAATTAAATTTCATAATAGAATTGACCAAGTTTCACATTTGTAGTCTTCGGCTATCGCAAATTTTCCCCCACGGTATCAGATACAAATAATTAAATAAAATTTTCGACTTGCTGAAGACTACCGTAATTAGAGAAAACTAACTCTGTATCTATATTTTCGCACCTAGAAGTTAAATTTTACAATAAAACCAAACAAAATTCACATGTCTAGCCTTCGGCTAGCGAAAACTATTCCCCCAGGGTTTCAGATAAAAATTATAGATAAAATTTTTGACTTGCGGGTGGCCATCGCAATTTCTGGATTCAGGGACGGAGATACACGATTAGTCTTATCCAATTATGATGGTCTTCTGCAAGTGAAAAATTCTATTTATAATTTTTACCTGACTCCTCAGGGTAATAGTTTTCGATAGCTGAATGCTGGAAATGTTAAATTGAATCGGTTTTTACAGAAATTAACATCTTCATTAAAAAAGTTTTTTTTATTCACAAATAGTTTATGATCACCTAGACTTCTTGAAAATGCATAGAAAATGTTTCTGGATATATACTCTCATTCTTATTACAAAAAAAAAGAAACGAAAAAAATTCGTCAGACTAGACGTCTGAAATTTCAACCCAATGTTTTCTATCCTTACTTCAGATAATTTCGTTGCAGCGCTTTAATCTGCGTGAAAATCAAATTTTTCCGTCACCAGATACATGTGACAACTATATGAAACTGCTAACGGCTATGTTTATCCGCCAATCGTTAAAAGTTAGCGGTCATCGAATAAAAATTGCTGTCAATGGTCAAAAATTTCCGTCAATTTTTTCACACAGCTATCAAATTTTTCTGTCGATGAATAAGTCTTATTCTTGCGCAGATTAAAGAACTTCAACGACAAAGGGCTTGAAAAAACCTTAGCTAAAAAACACATTATGAGAAAGAAACACCTATAATATTATATTATTACATTTTTACGTATAATGAGACACCTTATTCGTCATGAAATTCTCTTTACCCTAGAGAATATTAACTTTCAGAATTTTTCAGCTTGGCACAAAGCGTCGAAATACCTCCTAATTAAAATCTTTGGAAGATTAAAATGTTCTGGATTTGAAATATATTCTGAATGAGAAATTCTTATATAATGTTTTTTTTAAATCTTCTTACAATTCTACTGGTATCGGAGTATAGTAATTAAATCTAAACATTTTCGTTTTTCTTTGGGATCTTTGATTTCTTTAAAATGTTTTTCTTGTCAGTTTCCTTGCTGAAAGGAACGATCGAGAAAAGTTTCCATTCCAGTGAACAGCTTTTCCAATTGGTGAAACTGCGAGAGACGTTGGAAAATCATTGAAGAATAGTCAGCTAACTTTAGTTAGCGATAATCAAGTTTTTTTCGTTAAATGAATGTTTTAGAAAAGAACACATTTTCTAGGAAGGTGTGGTTTACATTTTTGACAGGGGGAACAAATGTGTTTTGCATTTCTTCCCTTATTAAAACTGGAATTCATTATTATTTTTTGTGTTCATCTTTTATTTGCACCTGAATTAGTTTCAGGCACGCGTTCAGGAATCCCTCTTTATACTTTTCTCAAACAATACTTTTTTCTTTGCAAAGTTTATCTCGAACCCCTGATGTCCTTTCCTTATTTAAAACTCCAAATGCGAAAGCTGAACTTCTTATTCAGTTTTATCGTTCTAAAAACACGGATGTTATTTTTCACAAGTGATAAGAACTGTATCTATAAGTTTGTAAAAGTGTGTTTGTAATTTGAGATGATAAAAAAAAATATGAAAGAGCATGTTGCAAAGTATTTGTACAATACTTCAGTTTGAGGGTATATCAGTATTAGATAAACCCTAACTACCATAAACCGGGGCTAAGCGGCGCATGTGGGGAAAAGCGGTGAACGTTTGATTCTGAATTTCTGAATGCTGTATTTCCCTCTTCTGAATAAAAAATACAAATGCTTTCAACTTACAATTGTAAAACTTCAATTGGAAAACTATAGAAGAAGCATTATCGCGTTTAAAATGCAGAATTAAGTGTGCGCCGCTTTTCCGAAAAATGCGTCACTTAGCCCCGGTTTACTAATCACTTTGATGTACGACACTTGTTTGCCTTTTGATGGCTATGTTTTTTACCCTTGTTCGTTCAGGTGCAACTACTGACCAACATCGGCGCAACTGAGTGTGACTTCAACAAAATAAAAGGTGAAACAGAAATAAAGTTTTTTTCGTAATACAGGGTTTAGGATACTTCTAATTTTCACTTGATATAAGATTCTAAGTTTTCTCAATTTAAAATATTGAAATATAAAATTCATCTTCTTCAAAAAAATCCTTCAGGAGAGATAAGCAAATATTTAATTGAAAAAGTTGTGACATTTTGAAAACGGCGAAAGTTAATCCATTATAATTTCGAATCTTTTAAATAGTTACGTGACTCAAATTTAAAGAGTCTAACTTTTATTTTCAATTTCAAAGTTGTATTTTGATCTGTCACAATTTAGAGAAGATCATATTTGTTTGAAGAATATTATATTATTTACGAAAGTATCAACATGCATTCTAAATAATAAAATTACTGGGCTCGGTTGCCTTTGAAAAGATATTGATAACCTACTAAATTAGGAGAGTTTCAATATTTTGATTGAAATAATAAGCACACAGGTATTTTTATAATAGGGTAAAGAATTAGAAATTGACCTCCATGAATTGGAATTTTCCTACTAAAGTATCAACAGGGATTCTAAAAAATAAAATTATTAGGTTTGATCGACTCTGAAAAGACTTTTATTACAAATTTTCCATCTGTATTCAAAGTTGTTTCTTGTTAAATGAATTTATAAAAAACTATTGAAGGTAAATAAAGGTATAATACGGTACCTTAACGTTAACAAATGCACCGCATTAAAATTTATAACCCCCACTTGTGAATAAAATTCACAAATAGTGTTGATATTTCATTGACAGTTCTGAGGTTAGGTTTTCCGCAAGAAACACACACAGAAACTCAATAATCCGACATAATTGACAGTGAACAATTATTTTGACTATTTCCTAACATAATCAAATATCAAGCACACTAACACTATCATAACAACAATATAAAACACAATTTTCAATTCCAAATGCCATATTTTGGCGGGGATCTCAAAATAAACTTTTTTCTGAAAAACTTGAAAAAAACCGGATTCAAATTATAGTTTGCTATTAATACATTTTTTCTATTGATCGATATTTCAGGTCAAAGGTCCCTTTACATTATCAAACACAATTTTCAATAATAATTGTCATATTCTAGCGGAAATTTCGAAACCAACTTTTTATCTGAGAAACACAGAAACTTGATCTAAATTTTCGTTTGTTGTCAATAAATTTTCTTATTGTTTGATATTTCAGGTTAAAGGTGCCTTTAAATTATCGACTACAATTCTCAATTCTGATTGCTATATTTTAGTGGGGATCTCAAAATCAACTTTTTTCTGAAAAATTTAACAAAAACTGGATCCAAATTTTTGCTGGTAATAACTTTTTATTGAACGGTATTCCAGGATGAAGGTTCCTTTACATTATCAAACACAGCTTTCAATTCGAATTGCCATATTTTAGTGGGTTTTCAAAGTCAACTTTTTTTCTGGAAAATTTGACAAAAACTTGATCTAAATTTTTGTCAGTTGTTGACAATTTTTTTTGTCGTTTGGTATTTTAGGTCAAACGTCCCCTCAAATAATGAAACACATTTTTTGATATAAGTTGCTATGCTTCAGCAGGGATTTCAAAATAAATTTTTTTTTCTGAAAAATTTGTCAAAAAATTGATCTCAATTTCCATTTGTTGTTCTTAAATTTTTTTATTGTTTGTTATTTTAGGTTACAGGTCCCTCAAAATTATCAAACACAATTTTCAATTTTGATTGCTATATACAAGTAGCGATTTCAGAAAAAAAATTGATTTTGAAATGGTTGATCATTCGAATTTTGAGTGTACACCAGATATTAAGATTTCACAAAATTTCAAGAATTTCGAAATATTTCAGAGGATTTTTAATGATTTCAAGTGTTTTCAACAGCCTAATTTACTTGAGGAAAGTGAAAAAGCGTCCTTTTTATACCGGAAAAGTGACCAAGAATGACTAATTTCTAACCCAAAAAGTTACTCAAATTGTCTAAAAGTGACTGATGTGCATTAATAATGTGACTAATTTCCTTTTGACTTTAAAAGAGTTCGATGAAATTTATAAGAATTCTAGGTGAATTTTAACAAAATTAGGATATACTCATAAAAATGATTGAATATAATAAATTTTTGAAAAAGCATAAAAAACTTCATTGATTTCAGTAAAACTGGAGTGAATTTAGAAAAATCTAGGAGAACTTAAGGGAATTTAAGATACTTTGATGAAGTTCATAAGAATTTGAGAGTGAGTAGAAAAAAATTCAAAGGAATTCAAACAAATTTTATGAAACTCCTAAGAATTCAGGATGACTTTAAAAGACTTCAGGATAACGTAAAAAAAGTCCATTGAATCAAGTAGGATTGAGTGAATTAAGATTAATTGAAAATATTTCAGAGGGAATTCAAATTATTCAAGAGAATTCACAAGAATTAAAAGAAATTCAGGCTAAATCAATAAGAATTCGAGGTGGATTCTAAATCAATTGAAACAAAACAAAACAAAATTCAAGAAATTCAAAATATTCCACTGATTTTAGTGAAATTGGAATGGATTCCGAAGAATTTAAGGGGATTCAAGAGAATTTCATCAAATTCGTAAGAATTTAAAATGAATCAAAAAAGAATTCAGAGTGAATGAAACAACATGTTTAAAATAAAAAAAAATCCGTTAAATTCAGATAAATGGGAGGGAATAGAATTATTGAATAAGAATCTAATAAATTCCATAAGAATTTAAGGTGTATTAAAAGGTCTTAGGGTGAATTTAAAAAAATGAAAATCCAAGAAAGAGCCATTGAATTTAGTGAATTTCAAGGGAATTCCAAAGAGTTCAGGATGAATTCAAAAGAATTAGAAAGAATTCAAGAAAATTCAGAAATAGGTGTAAATCTGATTTCAATAGTGGTTAACCCATGGGTTCCCTGTTTTGATTTATTGGAAGAAGTGACTAAAGTCATCTTTTCATTTGAAAAAAGTTACTATAGTGCGAGCTATAGTGACTTTATCTTGAAAAAGTGACTTAAAAGTAATTAGAAAAAGTGTGACTAAAAGAGACTGCGTGGTAGCCCTGGGATTTCCAGAGGATTTCTAGGGATTGTAAAATATTTAAAACTATTTCAATGGGATTCGAAGGATTTCAAGCAGTTTCAACAGGTTTGAAACATTAGGAGGCATTATCTATGACTTCAAAAAAATGTATGGGATTTCATGTGTTTTCAAAATTTCTTGATTTATTATAAGAAATTGAAATTTTTTTTGAAGTTTTTCAAAGTATTTGAAATTATTTTAAGGGATTTCGGAGATTCAGAGAAATTTTGTATGATTTCATAAGCTTTCAGAAGACTTCAAAGCATTTTAAGAAATTTTGCAAGGTTTAAAAAGTTTCAAAAGAGTTAAAGAATGGTCAAACCCTAATTTAATACTAAGAAATAAGTACTTCAAGATAGAGAAATATTTATTTGTATATTGTTTTTGTAGGTTTTGTGATCAGCGAACCGTTAATAGCCATTTTCTGATACATTGACATAGAGTAGTATAAATTATTTAATTAAAAATTTAGTACTAGAATATGGAAACATTCTATGATTGGCTATTAATGAGACAAACACGATCACAAACGGTACTTTTAGCCCACATTTTTATTTTTAAAATGAATAAGAAATGAGACAAAGGACAATAATCGAACGCATGGCGCGTTCATTTATTTGCTAGTAACATTAAAAATATCTTTGTTGAGCAATAACAAAGGATCCAGCTATGCAACTATGATCCCTTTTTAGTGGACAATTTTCTGAAGCTTTAAAAACCATTTTTCACTTCAAAAAGTCACTCTACCGCTCGAATGGTCTAGAATATTGAGAAAATTTTCCTTGGCTCTTATAATGCAAAAGCTATATAAAAAAAAACTTGAAAAGGTTGATTGTGTCGCCTCTGTACTTCAAAAAAAAATTTCATGAAATTATGAGCGTGCAGTGTACATGTGAAAAACTTGGAAAAAACCTGGAAAAATTGAGTGTGTTAAATATAATAAAAAGGCAAAGGAATACGTATATATGAGTATGTATGTGTTATTTAGGTCACGTGTTGGGGAGCGATTGGTTCCGGGCTGAAAGAACAAATCAGATCGTCTTTGTCTGCATCGAAGGGGGTAGTATCAGGTGTGGTAACCTACAATGAGATTCTGCACGGAGCATCTCTCCTCTTGACTGCTCGACCATTCTCAGACGTGCTGAAAATTGTAATTTCGCATCTTTCCCCCTAAATTTGAATGCATATCGCGCGTGTAAATGATCCCACGCCCCAAACCGCACAAGAATTCATAAGCCACTCGAGAAACATTAAGCAGGAACCAGAAACTGATTTTGTGCAACAGTTGGAATAAGAGCCTGAATAATTTAATGATAAAAAAGCTTTTTTCATCTTCGAAAATATTAGGCCCTTGTTGCATGCATTTTTGTGGTTTCAGGCCTTAGGCGTACGTTGACTAATTTTTTAAATTCAGAACAAATTTCGTGTGAAACGAAAAAAAAGTTCCGAACATTTCACTGTGAGTCGGGTTTGAACCGACACCTCCTCTATTCATGAAAGGTGTTTCTACCAATTCAGTTATCGCAGCAAGCTAGTAAGAATTTTGGAACTTGCATTTGGACAACCGGATAGAAGATTACCCTACCTTCGATGTTTCTGAAGGTGTTTTAGGACAGTATGTTTTAATAATTGTTCTATTTTATGACGTGATATTTATTGAATGTATTTCTGCGGTTTCAAGCCTTAGGTTTACAATGACGCTAATTTTTCAACTTCATACAGAGGTGATCTGATCAGCAGATATCCGTTGTATCGACACTCATGATAAAGTTCCAAAAATATAATGCGAGCCGGATTCAAACCAACACCTCCTCTTCTCATGAGAGGTACTTCTACCAATTCAGCTACCGCAGCACGCTAGAAGAAACTTTGGAACTTGTATGTGGTGAAACGGATGAAAGGTTAACTTACTTTCGATGTTCCTGAAGGTGCTTTTGGCCTGAATATTTCAATAATTGTTATATTCTGTGCTATGATATTTATTATATGCACTTCTGCGGTTTTAGAACTTAGGCATACGATGAAACAAATTTTTAAACTTCATGCATAGAAGATCTGTTTGATTGATATCTATTGTATCGACACTCATGATAATAAAAAAATTTTCAAACTAATTTCGTGTGAGACGAATAATAAGTTCCAAAAATTTTACTATGAGCCGGATTTGAACCGACACCTTCTCTAATCATGAGAGGTGCTTCCACCAATTAGCTACCGCAGCACACTAGTGGAAATTTTGGAACTTGCATTTGGTCAACCGAATAGAAGATTAACCTACCTTCGATGTTTCTGAATGTGTTTTTGGAAAGTGTATTTTAAAAATTGATCTATTTTATTCCGTGATATTTATTACATGCATTTCTGCGGTTTTTGGCATTAGGCATATGATGACTCTAATTTTTTAAATTCACACAGAGATCTGATCAACAGATATCTGTTGTATCGACACTCATGATAAAG